>JAJTWR010000228.1:1097500-1100000 GCA_021613335.1 Whitmania pigra | reverse complement strand
CTTCTTCTTCGTCGTCCTCACCATCATCGTCGTCGTCGTCATCTTCGGTGATATCGTCTGACGGCTTGTAGCCGAGGTTCTTTCTGGAAAGGAACATGTGGATCTCGGAAAACGTTGGTCGCTTCTCTTCTTCCCTGTTCCAGCACTCCCTCATCAGATCGTAGATCTCTCTGGGGCAGCTGATCGGCTGTGGCAAGGTCGTAATCAGTTGACCCATCTGCAGACAACGGGCGTAGCTGTCAATGACCTGCTGGTCGTCCATGCCCTCGAAGGGTCTGCTGCGGGCAAAGTTCATGACCTCCCAAAGTGTTACCCCGAAGGACCAGACGTCACTCTTGCTCGAGAATTTTCCCTGAGGGTCGTCAACGTTATTATCATCATCATCGTAGTCACCATATTCAGCATCATCACCATCAACTCACCAGCAGAACAGACTCCCACGCCATCCACCTGACCGGAAGCACGGCCTGACCTTGGACCCGATAGTAATCGACCTTGTAGAGACTGGAGGTCATGCCGAGGTCAGATATCTTGACCTGGAGGTAGCGACCCACGAGGCAGTTCCTAGTGGCCAGGTCTCTGTGCACGACTTTCATGGTTTCGAGGTACTTCATGCCTGAGGCTATCTGGGTGGCCATGTAGATCAGAGCCCCGTAGCTGGATTGGTTGGTTGAAAATGTTGGTGGAACTTAAGGGATTGGATGGGGTGATGGTGATGAAGCGGTGGGTGTGATAAATTAAGTAACTTGAGTTTTTGAATTTTTGTAAGGAATTGTAGAGAATAACTAATTACTTACTATATTGATATTAATTGCTTAGTAATATTAATAGCTTAATAATACTAAATAGAACATATATTATTTTTTTATATTAAGAGCTTATTAATATTCAAACAATGCCTGAGCGTCTTGGTTTCAAGTAGTTTGAAGTTTTGCGACTGTTGTGTGGTTAGGTAGCTGGAGGCGTCCAGATATGAGTGAGCTCTCAGGTACTGGTTGAGGTCACCCCTAAAAGGATAGTCCACCACTGCAAACCAGGGCTCCTCCCCCAAACAAGCCCCGAGAATAGACACGATGTTGGGATCTCTCAGCCTGGCCATTATTTGAACTTCTTGGAGGAAGTTATCCCTGTGGGCGGAGTTGTTTGGAGGTTCATTGTAATATGTTAATTTCTTATGTTTAACAATTTTTTTATTATCCTAAAAATTATTAATATTCATTATTAAGAAGATAATAATAATTATAAATGAATCCTACTTCATTTTAGGAGAAGCGTTTGTCGATAATATTTTGACAGCGCCAACAATCTTTCTTGAATTTATTCTTTTGTCTTTAGCTGTCCTTCCGCTGAGACTGACCTCACACAGGTGAACCTAGATTAAAGGTCAAGTGTCAAATAACATTTAAAAGAGGCTAAATATAGAATAAGTCATGTTAACTTCTCCAAATAGGCCCTCTCCCAACTTTTCCACCAGTCGCAATTGGTTTTGCCTGAATTCGTTCACTCCCATGGTTCCCAGGTCCCAATGGACGTCGAGGGTGGAGCCAATTCTTGACCCGACCCAGTTGCGAGACCTATAATTGGTCGACGATTGGTCGGAAACGAGGTCGAGGTCCGATGACCTTATCTGTCCTTGAAGCTGATTGGTTGAAGAAGATAGAGCGGAGGGTGGGGCTATTCTGTAGTTGTCCGGTACAGCGTACGTTGAAGTGTTTGTGTCTGAGAGGTAATCTATAAATATTAAGCAGTCTTATAATTATCATAATTATATTTATAAAAAATATTAATTTATTGTTCAACTAGATGATCACCATCGTTACAATCATTTGTGCTAATTACGAAATTATAATTAATTATCCGATTTCACAATTCCTACATTCAACTAACTATCGTAAATTATGCTAATTAACCACGGCCAAACTTATAACTTGCACCTGTGGACTCATAAGGTAGCAGGGGGATATCTGGCAGCTCCCTCTGCACTGGCGAAAGGCCGCCAAAAAACAAGTCGCCGACCACACCAGCAACAACCGCGGCGTCTTCTGACTTTTTGAGGGTCGCGGCGCACTGAGTGACCTGTGGTATGGAGCTGCTGTATCGACCGGAGGTGGACGTCTGGTGATGAAAGATGGTGTTGTTGTAGGTGTAGTAGTGACCGTTTTTCTCCATTTTCTTCAGGGGAATTCCATCGCCCAGGTGTAGGGTCAGTTTTGGATCTTCGTCTGCCAGTTTCTCGGATGAGCATTTCTTCTGCCGTGACGTGATGGTGATGATTTTGTTGGTGGTGTTGATGATGATGCCGGTTGGTTTGAATTACAATTATATTGATATCAAGTTATCATAATATTTCAATAATAATTATAATATTCATGATTATAATCATAACCGCCAGCATCATCATCATCGTCACCATACTCGGTCCTTAATCAATATTTGACGTTATCAAAAAAGGGCTTATCACGTCGACCAATCACAGATGGCCGTGCATTATGGGGGACAT
>JAJTWR010000228.1:1082500-1095000 GCA_021613335.1 Whitmania pigra | reverse complement strand
CATGATTTACAATTAACTTGTTGTGGGATATTATTATTTTTTATATAATTATTTATTATTATTATTATCAATTATTACATTATTATTTATGGTTATTTAAAGTATAATAGCATTAGTGAATTACACCACATTTTAAATGGTAAAATTAAATGTAATTTAAGCTAAAGAATATATTTATGTAAAATAAAATTATCACAACTAAAATGCAAAAATATTTACAGGCATCCCTTATTTTAAGCATTAACTCTGTAGTAATAAATAATAACAGCAACGACATAACCAATCACAATATTGCAACACATACACGCACCCTAAAATCTCTATGGCCTTAATCTCAAGGTCAAATGTCAAAGCCTTAGCCAAGCCCCCTATCTCGGTCAACCCATCTCCAGATAAATGATTTCAGTGTGTGCTCCCTTTACAGGATTGGAAGAAAAAAATCTGTATGAGTGGACCGAACGGAAAGGATGATAATGACGATCATTATCATCACAAATTTTCTTTTTTCCACCCTGGTCCACAGAGGGCAGAAGAATTGTTGTGAAAAAAGAACAAAATCGCCCGAGCGTTTCAGCCGTGTTGAGGTTTGGGTCACTCATTCATTCAGTTACTCGTTCATTCACCCATTCATTAATTCACTTATTCACTCATTCATTCCTTCATTCCTTCATGCATTCATTCCTTCATTCCTTCATTCCTTCATTCCTTCATTCATTCATTCCTTCATTCCTTCATTCCTTCATTCCTTAATTCCTTCATTCCTTCATTCCTTCATTCCTTCATTCATTCATTCCTTAATTCCTTCATTCCTTCATTCATTCATTCATTCATTCATTTATTAACTTACTCATTCATTCATTCATTCATTCATTCATTCATTCATTCATTCATTCATTCATTCATTCATTCATTCATTCATTCATTCATTCATTCATTCATTCATTCATTCATTCATTCATTCATTTATTCAGTCATTCATTCATTTATTAACTTACTCATTCATTCATTCATTCATTCATTCATTCATTCATTCATTCATTCATTCATTCATTCATTCATTCATTCATTCATTTATTCATTCATTCATTCATTTATTCAGTCATTCATTCATTTATTAACTTACTCATTCATTCATTCATTCATTCATTCATTCATTCATTCATTCATTCATTAACTCACTCATTCATTCATTCATTCATTCATTTATTAACTTACTCATTCTCTTACCCACCCAGTCAGTCAGCAACCCACCCATTAATCCACCCACCTCTTAATCCTCCATCGAGCAATCGTAAACAACAATTCAAGTGAAAAGCATAAGCCACTCAACGGTCTCTGAATCCGATCACAATGGAAATCAGAGATGGAGAAGAAATAAGTGAATGACCGACTGACTGATTGAATGAGTGAATTAATTAATAAATTGTCGGGTTGATGAATTTTTGAATGGGTTGCATGTGAATGGATGTGAGGATAATGGCAAGTTCTTACTTGGGATTTCCAAACGACAGCTTCTCATCAATCGTTTATTCGATCCATCCATCCATCCACCCGTATATCCACTCACCCACCCTCATCACCAACCTCGATATTTCAAAATGACCTTCATCCATATTTATGCTCAAACTAACTTTCATCATCCTAACGACCATCATCATCGTCATCATCAGCATCACCATCCTTACCATCATCCCCAATAGCTGCGAAACAGGCAATTAAAATCGGTTTGAAGTCATTCAGTTGAGAGAAAAGAACCCACTGAAAGGAAGCAGAGATGACGTCTGAATGGAGTGCGAAAGAGTGCGTGAATGAGTGCCAAGAAAGATTAAAACGAGGAGAAAAAACTTTAGTAGAGACCCCTCTCGATTGAAAAGAAAACTGAGTACGATTAAGCGGGAGGCTGGATGATGTAAAATGAGGTGGATGAATGACGGAGCGGGTGAATGGGCGAGCGGATAAATGACCGAATGAACAAAAAAGTGAATGAATGAGAAAAAAGGAAGAAATCACCAAGGTCAGTTGTTACAAAGTAAACACGCCATTCAAATGAAGAGTTACAAAATGAGGCAATCGATTTCATAAAAAAAGTATTCGAAGTGACGACGGAATGAATCGTTGAAGGAATGCTGGAAAGTTTAGCGGAAAAATTGAAAGTGGATGGATTGACGAGCGAAAGGATGAACGTATGGATTGATGGATGGTCCTTGAAGGAAAGAAGCCAGGAACAAGATGCCTGAACAAATAGACGGGAAACACAAGACCAATAAATGTGTCGAACAGAAGTCAGAAATTCAATCGAAGTTAAATGGCTTGGAGAAAGAATGGATGGATGGATGCATAAATAAAGGGATATATAAACAAAGAGATGAATGTATGGATAACTGTCCATCCAGATATCAGAAATGGATATTTGAGAAGATAGGCGAATAGAGGCTAAAATATAATAGTTGGATGAATGGATAGAGAAGGTGTGGGAAAAAGAAGAAAGAGCGAAAGAGTTAATGAAATGGTTTATTGACGAGCGAAGGAACAGGCATCCATATTGGACCAGTCAAAACAGATTGAATATTTCAATACAAACCAACCTCTTCATCATCTCCATTGTCGTCTGTCAGAACAATTCAAAATAAATGGGATGGTAAGTCTGGGTGGATTGAAAATGGGTAAATAGAAAGAAATTGAGCATTACATGGTTGGGTAAAAGAAGACTGGGTATAATATGAGTAAAAAGTAAAATGAACATGCTGTACCCCTTGAGGGGCACTTGAGGGGAGCATGAGAAAGTGGAATGCAGTCACGAACAGAAGGAAAAAACAAGTCCATAAAACATGGATACAATCTCATGTGCTTTTTATGTTGTTGTTGTTGTTGTTGTTTAAATTATGGAAAACCGCTTTCGGATTGCAATTGAGAAGTTATGAGAGGCTGAAAGTTTGATGGATAACTACTATTATTGTAGCTATAAATAGCTTGTGTGAATAATAAACAAATTTAGGTTTAATTAATAATTTACTAACATTAATCATCATCATCGACATTTAAAGCAATAGCGTCACGGACACAGCGCTCGACAACTACTGAACCATAAACCATTCATCCAGAAATCCGACAACCATTTCCGACAAGGCCTTCCGACAACAACATCCGACAACGGCACCTACCTGATTCAAACCTCACTTCGCTCACCATGAGCCAGCGGGCATCAAACAGCAGGTCCACTCTTACGAACTTTGCCACCCTGCCCGGTATGGTGACGATGACGTTTCTTGCGAAGTCGATAAGAGTGTCCCTCATGAACTCAAAGGTCACAGGAGGGTACTGGAGGGCATAGGTCAAATCTCCCTGAGTCGTGGCAAGAAGGGAACGATGGTGATGCTGATGATGATAATGGTGGTGGTGGTGGCTACGAGCCGCTGGCAGCTTGTAGCCGTAGCTTCGATCGTGGTGCCTTGGGCGTCTGATCGAGCTGGCGTCAAAGAGACCGTAGTTGCTACCACCGCTACCACCGTCACTTCTAGCGACAGAATCGCGAAAGACGCCGTCGAGGCTAAAGTGGATGATGGCCTTTCTGAACACTCGCACCTCTTTGCTGAACATGTTATTGCAGTGGAATCGAACGCTGCTGAAGTTACGCGGCCTGTCGAACTCGAAGAGAATGCTGACGACAGGCTCGCTGCTGGCGGCACCAATTGCAGAAAGGCCGCTCGTCGCCGACGACATCAGTGACATGATCGTGTCGTTTTTCCAGCCTACCCACTCGTAGCCCTTACGTCCGTGGCCGTCGGTGTCCAGTCGAAAGTTTGAGTGACCTTCTGCCCCGTCCGTGAGTTGACCCAGGCCTCCCGTCAGCCAGCCGTTTTCAAGTTTTCCGTCGTAGGTGAGGTCAGAGAGGTCAAGTTCCGTCCCTCGTCTTTCCCCTTGTGGCATGGTGTAAGACAGGAGACCGTCTGTAGAAATAATTATTAATTCATTCTATTGGAAATTCACTCATCTAGACATTCATTCATCCATCCATCCTTCCATCACCTGGGTTTCGAAAAACAAACACAAATGGAGAACCGTTAAAAATACCGTCCTAAATATTTCGAATTCAAATCTGTTGAGCTTCCAACCGATCCTAACTCTCATCATCACCATCATCATCATCGTCATCACTATCATCGTCAGCATCATCATCTCATTGGCTTAGTGGGTCTGAGTGGGTTGACGAGCCAATATTACCCACATTCCCCACTCAGGCCAGTAAAAGAACTGGCGACCATTTCACAAATCGTGAACGAGATGGCGCTATCTTGTCACAATGAAAACAATTTACTGGTCAAGGTCGACCATCGCAGTAGGTGATGCCGGACGAATGAAACGCTCGTTGTCAAGGAGATTGGGAGAATAATTGGATGATGATGATGATGATGATGATGGTGATGATGATGATGATGATGATGATGATGATGATGATGATGATGATGATGATTGATGATGATGATGATGATGATGATGATGATGATGATGATGATGATGATGAATGATGATGATGATGGTGATGATGATGATGATTGATGATGATGATGATAAGAAAGAGAATGATGATGACGCGGATGGATATAACAAATAGAAGGATGCAGAAAGGTGAAAGAACAAATGATCGGATTAATATGGAGCCTCTGATGGATGGATGAATGGATTAGGAGGAGGAGTAGAAGACAGGAATGAACGAAGGATGAAATGGGTCTTGAGGGTGGGTGGGGTACTCCGGATGGAGAGAGGGGTAGGGTCGGAGTGGCGCGCGAACCACAACTTTACGAGCAGACGTCAGATAGCGCAACTAACAAACGAGCGCTTTATGACTTTCCATGGGCTTCCATTTTAGGGACCTATTTGCAACCGGCTCCAGTGGTGCGGCCGTGGTAGGTACGATGGTCATGGAAGAGTCGGAGGTTATTTTTGAACGAATGGTTCGTTACGCTCCAATGAACACATTTCCCCTCAGATCCTCTTATGCTGTACACGTGCGATCCAAATCTTGTTGTGATGGTGATTATTGTTACTACGATGATTATTACTATTATTATTACTGCGAACTTTGTTTTAAACAATTTTAAACTCATAAATAAGATGAACTCTTTTCTTTCATTCATCTTCAGTTCACAATTCATCCCAGAAACAAATCTTTATTCAACTATTGATATTTCCCACCCACTGTTCCTTCCCAAATTACCAGCCTACCCCTGCCCTCTTATCCGTGTCCCACACCATGCCCTCTGGTCATAACCATCATCACCAGGCGGTTGGATTTCAAGTATCAAAGGAGGCTGGAATTACCGAGGCCACGTGATTAATGACGTCACTAATGAAGATGGAATGCGATCCACGTCGGAGAACATACCTGGGTGTCAGGTCGTAAAAATGTCACCCACCCACATCCACCCTCTCTAAAGTTTCCCCAAAAATATTAATCCTTTACTGAGCACCATCAATAGTTAACAATCATTTATAACCATCAACTATTTATTATTCATTCTTTCCACCTGAAACCACTCAACCGTGTCAAACTCACCCGCACTAACAAACCAACCTCTCCAGACGCAGCCGTAGAGCTCCAGTCGGAGGCAGACGGTCCTTGGGTGGACGCTGTAGGGTACCAACCTCACCCAACGGGCTATGATGGGTGGGTTGATCTCCTTCAACTCTGCTATGTACGTGTTGCTATTGCCTGCGAACAGCTGGAAATGGTGGTGATGACGGTGATGATGATGATGATGATGATGATGATGATGATGATGATGATGATGATGATGATGATGATGATTGATGATGATGATGATGATGATGATGATGATGATGATGATGATGAGGAAGAGGATCATCATCACCACCATTACCCAATTTTCCATGCCAGCATCAATCTTCTGTGTGTTAGCACCTCAAATATTGATGCAATCTCACAACTGGCATTGAAATGGAGCTCTGTGATTGGCACACCCTCTTTAATAATTAAACGACTGTGATTATGATAATGATGTCTCTGCTAATGATGACGACGACGACGACGGTGATGATCATTATAATGATGGCGAAAACGATAATGACGTCTCCACATTGTTACATGAAACGTTATGGACCCGGAATTCATTCATTAAATACGTAAGGAATTGAAGCTTAATCTTTCTGATCATTGAATCATTTTATATTTAATATTTCAAAATTCCTGTAAAATGTATTTAATGCGCTCTGCACAAAAATGATATTGTTCATTTCGATGTTTGACGATTCATTTTATTAAGATGTTAAATTTTTATTCAATAATTTTGTTTATTGTTAATGTACTATATATATGTAATGTATTGTTAATTGTTATTTTAGCTTAGTGTTGTTATTGTTGCGCTGTATTGTTATTATCATACTGCATTATTATTGTTGTACAGTAATAATCAAGTTTTTAAATAAATTTCAAAAAATGCAATACTCTGGGTTTCAGTGGCTCTTTCACAATCAGACTCTAAGCCGTGGATTCATTCATCCACCCATACACCCATCCATCCATCCACCCACCCATACACCCATCCATGCAAAGCAGATGGTTTAAATCTTACACTTATTATTCCGATCCAACCCCCACGATTTTTCAGAAACAAAATTTCACGAGGAAGACGCCTACTCTGAAACACGATATTGAGAAGAATTACGAGAGGTTCAATGTTTCCCTTGTTTGTTTATTCATCCATCCATCCATTCATTCTATCTTTCTTTTACACATATTCACCCATCTAATCACGCATCCATTCACCGATTCATTCAATGCTTCATGCATCCATTTTCACAATCGATGAATCTTTCATTCCACACGGGCATCATGCACTCAATCACCGGTCCATTCAACCATAGCATGTTACCGGTCCATCCATCCATCCGTGAACCTCGTGGGTTGTGATCGGGTCACCGAGGCGAGTGACTTCCGGTCGTCATTTCTTGTAATTTCCACACGATCCCTCGAATCTTGGATGATGATGATGGTGTTGACGGTGATGATGATGATGATGATGATGATGATGATGATGATGATGATGATTATGATGATGATGATGATGATGACGACGACGATGACGATGATGATGACTTACCTCCACTCCCCTTCTGTCCTTGAACCTAATGTAAGGCCCACCTTCCACTCTCTTGTACTCCACCAAATACTGCTCTGCATATTCTTGACCCTTTGAAAGGTTGAAAGGTCATATTTGAACGTATCTTTATGGGTGTGTGCGAATGTGTGCTTGTGACTTCAAGTTCTATCATTTCTCATTCATTCATTCTTTTCTTCATTCATTCTTTCTTTTTTTCAATCATTATTTTATTGCATAAATTGCATTGCATCTAATTAATAATTAATTAACTAAATCATTCATTCATTCATTCATCAATTTAATAAAACAAGTAGAATTCACGTCATTCAAAGGAATTCATGTGAATCACTAACCTGTCCGTTGCCAAACCTTCCCTGAGTTTCAATTTGCGTGACGACCTTGAGTTCTTGAAGGTCAATTTCGATCCATTCGAAGACGTTCCTCGCTATGGGGGGCTTGGGACACCACGCCCCACCGTTCTTTTCAATCCTTATCCTAAGGGGTGGATGGATGGATGGATGAATGGATAGATGAATGGATGGACAAACGGACGGACGGACAAATGGATGGATGGATGGATGGATGTATGGATGGATGGATGGATGGATGGATGGATGGATGGATGGATGGATGGATGGATGGATGGATGGATGGATGGATGAATGAATGAATGGTGAACGAGACCAGAGAGATGACGGAAAACATTGAATTCCATGATAAAATCTGCAGTTAAACGCAGACGAATGGAAAATTTCTGAATCTAATGTAACGAATGTCAAGGTCACAAGTGGGGAGGTTGGGTGGCTGGAGTGGTATTATTATTATTATATTATTATTATTATTATATTATTATTATTATTATTATTATTATTATTATTATTATTATTATTATTATTATTATTATTATTATTATTATTATTATTATTACATTAGATTATTAAATTTAATGAATGATCTAGTTCAATATGAAAGCCTCTGTTTCATAAACAATGCTTTTAGCCTCAAATTGCTACTGATGATGACGATGATGATGATGAAATTAAAATATATAATTTATAACCTCATTTCTCTAAATGTTAATATCATATTCAATATTTAATTACAGCTACAATCTATAGTAACTTAATTATCATAATCTATATTATTACTATAATTATCGTTGTCATTATCATAATCTATATTTAGCATATTATCCCCGTTTACTTTATAAGCACTGGAATCGGTTATCCAATCACAGGAGGACACACGATTCGCGCCCTTTCTTGACCTTCACGCGTGACCTTCAACCTTTCTAGTTGAGGACAACAAGTCAAGGAAGTCGGCTGTTTATCATACGAGTGGGTGAATATTTTTGGGTGGATGAGTATTTGTGGGTGAACGAGTATTATTGGGTAAGGGAATGTTATTGGGTAGTGAATATTATTGGGTTAGTGAATGTTATTGGGTAGGTGAATGTTATTTAATGGGTGAGTGAATATTATTGGGTGATGAGTATGCCTTTTGTAGTTTGAAATTAAAATTCCAACAACACCGAGTAATATCCGCTTATTACGAGAGTTTTGACACAAATTTGAGCAAAAATTTTGTCAAATTTTCGCAGCGGGAGCTCATAAACATTGCCATTTTGTAACAAAAAATTATGGATCAACTAAAATAGGTTGTTTTTCAACGAAATTTTTGACTTAAAAACTTAATTCAGCGGAAACTGGTTTCAAAGAACTTTTAAGGGTTGAAATTTTCATTAAACGAATGAGTCGGTAAATGATTATTTTTCAATTAATGATGGGTTATGTGTTTTAACTTATTTTGATTCTCTCCTTAGTGCGACCAAACAAAAATTTTTTTTTTAAATATAAACTGAGAGTTGAACAAAAGAATTTATTGTGAGAGGATTCGTTTCCATAGGCTTTGGAAAATAAACAAAAACTGTATTTAAATCAGTTCCATCATTTTCATGAGTTCAATGAGTGCAAGGGACCTCGGAAATGCTCGTGAAGTGGAAATTCTGACTAAAGGAAAGATTCCGGGAAATTGAAGAAATTATAAAAAAAGATTTCTGAAGTTGATAAGCCGTGTAATGGGAGAACAAAGCAGGGACTGAGTAGAAATCTTCAAAGTTTTTGAATGAGTGAATGAGTGAGTGAATAGGTGAATGAATGGGTAGGAGAACGAATGAATGGGCGAGTGAATGGGTGGGTGAATGAACGAATGAGCGGGTGAACGGATGCATGAAGAACTGAATATCTGAAATTTGGATTTTTGCAAATTGTATCGAGGCTTGGTCTGCACACCAGAACCACGAGACAAGGGGGCCGAGAATACGGCGTGGCGATAATAAGGACAGGTTGGTCGAGTGTATGGGAGGGCACACAAAATACATCAACATTGGACCTGCTTAACCTCCATCACAAGGCCTAATAGATGGATGGATGGACGAATAAAAGGATGGATGGATGGATGGATGGATGGGTGGATGGATGGGTGGGCGGATGGATGGGTGGATGGATGGATGGTGGATGGATGGATGGATGGATGGACGATTGGACGGACGGATATATAGAATGATGGATGGATGGTTGGACGGACGGACGAATGAATGAATGGATGGATGGATGGATGGATGGATGATTGGACGGACGGATGGATGGTTGGATGGGTGACTGAACGGAGAGGTGGGTGGATGGATGAGAAATGAGCAGAGTGTTTTATGTCCGTCATAAATCTTTGGTTCATTAAAGCTTGTTCTCCAGGGGAGTTAGCCACCGGATGGATGGATGGAAAGAGAAGGAGAGATGACGGGAGGGAACAAGCAAGATTCCGAACATAAATCAGAAAATCTTTCAATTAAAATCTTCTCATAAAGGCTCATCGCGATGGAGTAAACAATGTATCAGTGGGTGGATGGATGGGTGGGTGGATGAGTGGATGGGTGAGTGGATGGGTGGATGGATGAGTGGATGGGTGAGTGGATGGATGGGTGGATGGATGAGTGGATGGGTGAGTTGATGGGTGGATGGATGGGTGGATGGATGAGTGGATGGATGAGTGGATGGGTGGATGGATGGTGGATGGATGAGTGGATGGGTGAGTTGATGGATGGGTGGATGGATGAGTGGATGGGTGGATGGATGGGTGGTGAATGGATTGATGTTGAAACGATGGATGGCGAATGGATGAGTGATTGGAAACTGGGCTGATTGGAAAAGAGGTTTTGGTAACGTTGATAGGAGAATGAGTAAGTAGTATTTGTGATTTAGTTATTTGGTGGCTATGTGGTAACGTGAGTGTGTGAATTAAAGAAGAGTGATTAGGTGGGTAGTTCAGCGGGTGGGTAGAGGAGTGAGTAAATGGATGTGGGGATGGTAAGAAGAGACATTATCATAAATAACTGGATATGGAAGGATAAGTGGAGCAATGGATGTGGAAATTGTGATCAAAGGAAGTGGCCAAGAATAAACTCGAGGTGTGGTTGGCATCAAACGGAATGCATTTCCTGACGGAGAGAGCCAGGTATCAAGTTCTTTGAAACGTCATCGTCTTCATCATCACCATCCTTTCATCCGACCATACCGTTTATTATCGCCATCATCAGTTCTAGCATCATCATCATCATCGTCGTCGTCGTCGTCGTCGTCATCATCATCATCATCATCATTACCATCAACAATCATCATCATTGCCAACTTTTCATCTCATTTCTTTTCGACGGTAAGAGCTGTGATGACATTTTATGAATTTCGTAAAATTCCTTTCAAAAGATGAAATACTTCTCCTCATCCTCCTCATCCTCCTCCTTGGTTCTGTTCATCTGCTCACTTCCCGCCTCTTGGACACCACATTTTATTCAATGTTATCAGAAATGGGTTGGGTGGAAAAGATGCTGGAATGAGGAATCGGTGGGTAGATGGATGGGCAGACGGACGGGCGGGAGGATGAATAGATGGAAGAATGGATGAGTGTATGGATGGAAGGAAGGTTGGATGAGAGGAAGGATGGATGGACTTCCAAGTCTCAGTAGCATCGCCACCTAAGCTTGGATTTCCAGTTGTTTTTTCGCATGATTTACTCAGAGGTCCAGATAGGAAAGTACATAATGAAGCCCCGATACTTTGTGCCGGGGTTATGATCCTCATACTCAACCCACGTAACTCCTCTCCTTGGCTAGGTGGTGATGATGATGATGATTATGAAGTTAGAGTTTCTAACGTTTTCATCGATAGACAGCTGGTTTGACAGTATGAACATTACTATTGTTGATAATGATTGCAATCACCATTATCACGAGCGTTCGTCCTCATCATTATCATGATTATCATCACTCTTATCACCGTCCCACCACTGTTTCTTTCATCGTCGCTCGGTGATATCTCTGCCGACCCCATCATCATCGTCGTCGTCATCACCTTATTTTGTATCTTTGTGGTATTGTGAGAGTGCTATTCCATAACTTCTCTTTTGATTTATGATGTGTTGACGCCAAAAATGTATCAAAACCTTTCCCTAAGCTTCCTCTCGGTTACGGTTAAATTGAGCGCTGCTATAAATATCCATTAAGGACTTCAAAACTCCACGGTAGGCACGTCAATTTGGAGTCGGCACCGGCATTCACAACTTTTGATTTCCTCTGATTGATGGTCTGCCGATGTCGCCACAAACGCGGATGAATCACGACCGTGGTGGCTTCAACGACCGGTGTTCAGAGTCGTCTGCCGAGGTTTACCGCTTTGAATTGTAATTAAGCAGTGATTCATTTCTTTCAGTATTTTTTCTCCTTTTCGACTTTTACAGTTTTACTCAAGCATTTGCAAGATTTGAAAACTTTATGTTAATTTTGTGTTAATTTTATAATTAGGTATTTATAAGAATAAAAAAAGAACATGTCATTTTCTTTAAGAATTATAAAAATTTAACTCCTGCTTAAAATCTTTTAACAGGTGTTCATTTCGGTGTTATTTGAAATTTTCACTCCATAACGACACAAAAATCTCTTTTGCTCAAGTGAAGTCATACGTCATTCAGGGGGCAGAGGACTTTGGGTTGTAAGCATAAAAGGTCTCCTCAAGTTGGCGGGGGTTTGCAAACCTCCGCTCCCCCCTCAGAAAAAAAACCCTGAAATGACGTCCCTGTGCTTAAAAACCATTACTTTCACCATCATCATCATAGTCATCATCATCATCATCATCTTCGTCATCGTCATCATCATCATCAGAGGCATCATCATCATCATATCATCATCATCATCATAGTCATCGTCATCATCATCATCATCAGCATCATCATCATCACAGTCATCATCATCATCATCATCATCATCATCAGCATCATCATCATCAGCATCATCATCATCTCATCATCATCATCACATCATCATCATCATATCAT
>JAJTWR010000228.1:1075000-1077500 GCA_021613335.1 Whitmania pigra | reverse complement strand
GATTAATGAATGGATGAATATATTAATGAATGAATGGGTGGATGGATGGATGGATGAATGGATAGTTTTACGGTTGCGTGATTATATTGATGATGTTGATAATGATTATGGCAAATATAAATGGAAATATATAATCTCGTCTCATGCTCTTTTATTATCTCTCCAACCGTCAGTACTCTCTTTAATCCCTTCATTAATCCTTCTGTGTACCGCGGCCAGGTATCATCGTCATCATCATCGCCGTCGTCGTCGTCGTCATCATGATGTCCATCTACTCATTTATATTCCTCCCTAGATATTCCACCCAATTATTTCACACGACATTGCCAAGAAATCTTATTATCGACCACCAAAGAACAATAATTTCTTTTTTTCCCGCTATTACACAAGAAAATTGTTTAGTCCACAGATAATGACAAAAAACGCGATGATGACGACAACAACTGTAACGATGATGATGATGACGGTGACGACGACGACGATGATGATGATGATGATGAGGGTGTCTGGCCATAAAATAATTAAGCTTAATATGTACAAAATTGTCCCAAATGGCGGTGCTATTTGGAATTATTTCTTGCATAATATCCCGTAATTATCTCTCACATTATAGGTAAAATCACATAGATGTTTCCATGTGAATTTCCACATCGGAATTTTGCGATTAAATATTATATTATTTTATAAATATCATTATTATTATTATTATCATCATCATCATCATCATCATCATTATTACTATCATTATTATGATCATCATCGTCGTCATCGTCATCATCACTCTCGAAATTTGTACACTCGGTTGAAGTTCCATGAAGTGACGTCACGGTTGGATTGATGAAATTAATGGAAGAATTGAGGGACGAATCTTGGAATGAATTCGGACGGAAATTCAGAAGACGTCGAAACACGCAAGTCACAGAGATTTGGATCGATATAAAAATATCGCCATTGATTAAAGAGAAGGACACTGCCCAACCAACATAGACTTCATAGCCTGGATTCCATAACACTATATAATAACATAGATATCATGACACAGATATAATAACATAGATATTAAAACATAGACACCCCAACATGGACACCATGACATAGACATCATGTTGTAAACATCTTAGCAATTCAGACTGGTTAAACGTAAATAATATTTTAAATTATGACATCGTGCTTAGTATTTATTACAAATACTAAAACAATTATTTCTTCCAAAAGTCTTATATTACATCTTATATTAGATTATGGCTTTCACATAAGGTACCAACTAAGGCCTAATTATTAACATTTTTATTATTAAGGCTTGTCGAAAGTGTCCTTTCAAAACTTGGCTTCAGTCGCGAAAAAGCGCTACATGTTCGATGATTAATAACTTAGCGCTAAGCAGAATGAAGGACTGAATGGATGAGTAAATATTATTTAATAAATAAGAAATTTTAAAAATTGAATCTACCAACCTTATTAATCCTTCTAGTACGGCATGGCAAAGACCAGTTTTTTAGCAAAACAAACAGGAAGAGTTCGACGAAAAATCTAATATTCCGAGATTGGATTGCAGAGAACGATAAAGGATAAACAAAGAACGAAAAACAGACATTACATCGACATTACCATAGACACTCAACAGGGAAGATTTTGAGAGCCAAAAAAACGTTTTTGCGAAAAATGAGATTGTAAGGGTAGGGACATCGTAAACCGAACGATGATAGAGAATGTGGAATGATGCAAATTCAGGATAACAAAGATATGAAATACATCCAGGGAAAGATAAACAAGTGTACATGCTTCTGCAACTTGGATTTTGGACAACATTTGAAAATAGAAAAACATAATATATTTTACATTTATGAAAATTATTTGTTCTGCAGATTTGTAAAATCGTCAAGAAACAAATGCGCTTTTAAAATGCCTAATTATTACAATAATTGCAGAATAATAGCATTACCACGTTTTAGGTTATTGACTCACAAAACAAATCAGAACACATAAACGTTTGAAAGCATTAATGGTGAAGATTGTCATTTATAACTTATATTTATAAATTATAAATCATAGCAATATTTTTAGTATATAATGGAATTCATCATTCTTTGCTTTCCTATTATCGCCTTGTCTCCATTGTTTCTGGACCTCGCAGTTTCTTTAATAATAATAATAATAATAAATAATAATAATAATAATAATAATATTAATAATATTATTATTAATTTTTTTAAATTTATTTTCTTATAGTTAGTTATAATTGTTATAATTAATTAATATTGTTACATTATATTATGTGAGAGTTCTTTGTTGTTTTTCTACGAATTTCAATTCTTTGCAAGAATTATAATTAATTAGAAGAAAATATAATTTAAAAAGATTAATAATATCATTATTATAAACGACATTGCAAGAACTATAATTAATTAAAAAATATATATAATTTAAACAGATTAATAATATCATTATTATGCAAGACATTGCAAGAATTATAATTAATTAGAA
Organism: Whitmania pigra; assembly: GCA_021613335.1. Taxonomy (NCBI): domain Eukaryota; kingdom Metazoa; phylum Annelida; class Clitellata; order Hirudinida; family Haemopidae; genus Whitmania; species Whitmania pigra. Next base: position 1,075,016 of record JAJTWR010000228.1, on the reverse strand, counting down.
AAAAATAGAATTTAAA
>JAJTWR010000228.1:1035000-1070000 GCA_021613335.1 Whitmania pigra | reverse complement strand
TGATCAATCCGTCAATTCATTCGTTTATTAGATCTTAATTTATTTTAACTTCACTTTATGACGACTTTTTCGTACAGCATTTAACAAAACAGCATTTAAACAGTCATTATTACAATTTAATTGATATATGTATTATTTTTAATTGTTAATTAAAACGATTAAAATGTTAAAAATATTAAAACTCACACAAGTCAGCTGTTCTGATTGTTGATGGCACAAGAAGCAAAAAAGTGCTTTCAATCCACAGCATCAATCCTATCGCTTTTCCAACCATTTTCAATTTCTGTAGACGATGATGATGATGATGATTGTGAAGACGGTGGTAGTGGGTGGGTTATTTGGGTGGACTAAAGGGGAAGGGGAAGGCCTCGTTTAGCGGCAAGAATGATTAGGGCGTCGAGAGGAGTTGTGCTGGTTCTGTGAAAACTCCCTTCAAAGAGTTTCTCTTGCACTAAAAATCATGATTTACAAATTGTGGAAACATTATTTTTAAAATATTTAAATTAAACAGAATATTTAACTGCATTATCTTTTATATTTATTATTCGAATAAATATTATAATGTTTTAAAAATGTTGACTATTATTACTATTATTATTATCATCATTATCATCATTGTTGAAATCATTATCGCTAGAATTCTGCACATACCACGTCGTATGGAGCATGCGCGATGATTGGACATTAAAAGGTTAAAGGTTATCAGATCGAGATGTGCTGTTAAAATTTTCATTTCAATATAATAATCATTATTTTTATTAATGGACTGACATAAGATGAATGAGATGAAGTGAGTGAGTGAGTGAGTGAGTGAGTGAGTGAGTGAGTGAGTGAGTGAGTGAGTGAGTGAAGTGAGTGAGTGAGTGAGTGAGTGAGTGAGTGAGTGAGTGAGTGAGTGAGTGAGTGAAGTGAGTGAGTGAGTGAGTGAGTGAGTGAGTGAGTGAGAGATCGAGTGAACGAACGAACTAGAACGGGTATGGGTCACGCTTTCGTTTGATTGCGCCGAAAAGTTTTGCAAAGCATAAAAACGATTCCAAATGGAGGAATAATTGAATTTTCAAAACCCGCAAGTGCCCGTTTGTTGTCAAGGTGATGATGTCAGAGGTGATAATGGTGGTGATGACGATGCTGACGGCGACGACGAGGATGATAACGATGACGATAACATTGACGATGATATAATTTTAGGCATGGCATCCCGTTACCATGGTTGGTAGGAGGATGAATACGACGTTGCACCGGATCCACGTGGAAAGAATGAAAACTGCACTTTCTCGGAAGCTCTGATTTATCCAGCTGTTTGTAGCCTCCCGATGACGATGACGAGGATGATAGTGATGACGATGTCGATGATGATGATGATAATGATGATGATGATGATGATGATGATGATGATGATGATGATGATGATGATGATGATGATGATGATGATGATGATGATGATGATGATGATGATGATGATGATGATGATGATGATGATGATGATGACGATGATGATGATGACGACGACGACGACGACGACGATGACGATGACGATGATGATGTTGATGATAGCTAAGGAAATGAATGCTTGGAAACATCAAAGCTGGATGCATCATCATCATCACCATTGTCTTCCACACCTCAACACAAGGAAATTCGTGACGTCACTGCTAATTAAGAATCCATAGATTACGCCATCACAATCACCACGATCATCGTTGCCATAATCATCATCTTCATCATCTTCATCATCGTCGTCGTCCACGTGTTGCTTGACTCTTCAGCAAGGCGTCTTCTTTAAAACGTCGCCGACTGAATGGGACTAATTAATTATGCAAAGTTATGCTAATCATTTCCCAAGGAGGTGATTAGCATCGCGCCCTTCCATTGGCCGATCGTCCCTGGCACGTTACTAATCAATACGGAAGTGAGTGCGCATGCGCGTAATATGTCAACACCTGCTTTGACTTGAAAAACAACCGAAAGAGTGGAAAATCGTTGGATGGATGGATGGATGGATGAATGAATGGATTGAACATGTATGGATGGATGGATAACTCATGCGTTTAATGGTAGGGAAGTATTTCGAGATAAAAACAGGTGGATTTTTGAAGGTCATCATCGTTGAAAGGTCACAACATGTCACATGAGATGTGACCTTCATTGACGGGAGGATGAAAGTGTGAATGAATGAAGATAATGGAGCGAATTTGAGTGGTGAAATCTGACAAGAAAGTTTATGAACAGGTTAATGGGGAAGCATTGGATGGTGTTGTGACAAAGAATTGGGTTAGCAGTGGTGAACCGGACAGAAACATACTCAATTGTGAATGGTCTTGTTGTTGAACTTTCGGGGAGGAGTGAATTTTTGGGGGTTGTTTTAGGAGTTGAAAAGAAATGTCGATTTGACTTTATGAAGGTAATTGAGGAGGAGCCAAGAAGGTGACGCGCTAATGACTTGCTTGTTAAGGTGACATCAGTCATCCTTTGTCACCATTCCTGGTGCAGACGAGGATGACGACGATGACGACGATGAACGAGTGTTCGATAACATCCTGAATGGATGAACGAGGGACGAAAGAAACAGGTGAAGAGGAAATGGAGGCTGATGGATAGGTGGGGAGATGTGGACCAGTAGGTGAGTGGATAGTGACTGAAAGCGGGAGCGGGGAGTCCCTAACACCGACAGCCATGTTTTATGACTATTTATTGTCTTTGGAGTTTCCACATTTATCCGTTTTTTCGTGGTGTTGTTGTTTGTTCGGGTCGAACTATTGAGTAGAAATAATGGGTGGGTTTATTGTTGAGGAAATGGGTAGATGGGTGGCAATGGTGATTATGATGTCGATTGTGGTGAGACATGGGATGAGTGTGTGAACAATGTTGGATGAATAGTTACACAATAAATCTGCCCGTTGATTATGTAATAAATCTGGACATTAGTTTTGCCTTGCGAAGCGTCAAACCATTCATGGACTTTCTTCGTCTTAACTTCTCAGTCAAGAAGGACTCTCAACAGAATAGAATGATGGATAGATGAAGTGAGTGAATGAATGTGGTGATGGATGGGAGTTCTGGAATAACGGATGGGTATGCCAGTGGATGGTTAGAAGGATGGATGGACTGATGGATGTGTGGATGGATGTGTGGATGGATGAGTAGATGGATGAGTGGATGGATGTGTGGATGGATGGATCTTGACACACATAAGCGATTGTGATCGCAGTAGCGATAATTATGCAAAGACCTTCAGTGATAATAAAGACTACGGGGACACTAAAGGTAGACTCTCAGGTAGACAAAAAGACTATAAATAGAAATGGCGACCTTGTTACGTCATTATCCAGAAACTCACCTGTGCCGTTTGCATCGTTTGAAAGGGTGGATGTACAGGTATGTATTCATGTTCTCTTTTCACCATCACAATCGCAGCTATCATCATCATCATTCATCATCATCATTCATCATCATCATCATCATCATCATCATCGTCATCGTCATCGTCATCATCATCATCATCATCGTCATCGTCGTCGTCATCGCCATCATCATCATCATCATCGTCGTCGTCGTCGTAGTTATCATCATCATCATCGCCAAGGGTCACTCGTAGGTCAACAGATAAAGTCCAGGTGTCAGACGAGGTCGTGGGAGTGGCTTCATCATCGTTATCACAATCTCATCTATTAGAATCTCGATAAATTTTAAATGGCTTAATAATAATAATATTAACAATATTAATAATTAATTTTTTTCTTAAATTGTATCATATATGAACTGGGGAAATAAGATTGCATTAATGCATGGTGGAATGAATGGATGAATTGGATGAATGGATGAATGGATGAATAGTTGAATGGGTATATTCTTATAAAACACTCTATTGAGATACTATGAAAGTACTCTATTATATTTGAACGTGTTTAAGTGGCAGTGCACCCAACCACGATCCAGCAATACAATCGTCATCATTATCATCATCAGCATTGTCGTCGTCATCTTTTTCATCATAATCACCATCGTCATCATCACCAGAAAGTCAAATCTGTTCCACTATTTGACAACAAATAACTTTTATTTTGTTTCACAACACTTTCATCGTGTTCTCAAAGACTTGAAATCAATAAAATCTCAGGAAACATAATTGAATTAAATTATTGTTGAATATTTAAAGGAACTTAAATTTGTTTTGTTTGCATTAAAATGATATTCATAATATTGATTTCTATTGTGTTTCAAATGTTTCTTAAAATGGCTCAGTGTTTGCGTTTGAATGTCGATTTTAAATTATCGGTTGCCTTAACTTAGTAATTATTACTAATGTTGTTATTAATATTATTATCATTAATATTAATATTATTATGATTGGTAATTATCATCATATTTTTTTATAATTATTATTATTTTTATGAGTTTTAATATAGTGGATAATATAATTATCCTCAAGATATATAATAGACTAAAAGCTAAAAATAGAAGCTAAAATGAAATGAACCTACTAACCTCCAAGCATAACAATGGCGTCATTTGTCTCTCATAATTTTAGGCCACTGAAATCTAGGTTTGTTTATTATTCCGAAATAAAACGAAAGTTTCCGTCTCCTTCCGTTCATTTGTCAAGACGATCCTCGCGTCTCTAAAAGCAAGTTTTAAGGAGATTCAACATTCAACATCCCCACGTTAAACTTAGATAAATTATTGTCTAACAATTAAAAGAAAGGCGACAATTAAATTCAAAAATTAACAAATTTATTTAGAAACAAACAAAAATTATTGTTCTCCATTTTCACCGATTTGCAATTGCTCGGAAAATTGGATCGAAGGAAAGCAAGTGAGCTTTTATAGTCGACAGAGATCGATTTCAGATGCATGCTTATGTCTTTCAGGGGTTGCAGAAAATGTGCACTGGTGCGTTCGGTAGCAACTGTGGTCGAAGTGGTGGTGGATCGTCATCAACGCCACCATCGTCATCGTCATCAACATCACCGTTGTCGTCATCATCATCATCATCATCATCATCACTACTAAGGTTCTTTGCAAGTGTTGACGTGAAATGATGATGCTCAGGTTTTTGAGATGATGATTATGTTGTTGTTGATGATGATGATGACGACGATGACGATGTTGATGATCTTCACCAAGGTGATGCTGATGATGGTGAAGAAATAATTTATCAAGTTGAGATATGTGGTGGTTAATGGTGATGAAGTGATTTGTGGGGAAGGCTGAATGTGATTTATTCGATACAACAGGGGTGCTCATGCCGTGTAAACAAACATTTCATATTACGCCATCATCATCACCTTCCATCATTCACTAACCACTTTCGTCATAACTGTCGTCAATAACATACATCTCTGTCAACATCGTCATGGTTGCCTAAGTCACCGTTGTCGTCATCATCATCATCATAATCATCATCATCATCATCAATCATCATCAATCATCATCATCATCAATCATCATCATCATCATCCATCATCATCATCATCATCATCATCATCATCATCATCCTCATCATCATCATCATCATCATCATCATTCATCATCATCATCATCATCATTCATCATCATCATCATCATCATCATCATCATCATCATCATCATCATCATCATCATTCATCATCATCATCATCATCATCATCATTCATTCATCATCATCATCATCATCATCATTCATCATCATCATCATCATCATCATCATCAATCATCATCATCATCCTCATCATCATCATCATCATCATCATCATCATCATCATCATTCATTCATCATCATCATCATCATCATCATCATCATCATCATCATCATCAATCATCATCATCATCATCATCATCATCATCATCATCATCATTCATCATCATCATCATCATCATCATCATCATCATCATCATCATCATCATCATCATTCATCATCATCATCATCATCATCATCATCATCATCATCATCATCATCATCATCATCATTCATCATCATCATCATCATCATCATTCATCATCATCATCATCATCATCATCATCATCATCATCATCATCATCATCATCATCATCATCATCATCATCATCATCATCATCATCATCATCATCATCATCATCATCATCCTCATCATCATCATCATCATCATCATCATAATCATCACTATATTATTGATGCAATTTGCATTAACAGGGAACCATGAATCCACTTACGTCATAAACGACTGTTCAATTTTTTCATCGATAGATGGCCTGCCTAACCTTGTCCATCCCTACTCAGACTCCATGTTCGCATAATAACTATTGACACAATCATTTATTATATTATAATTGCTTATTATAATTACTATTATTAGCATTCGTGATTATTATTATTTTATAATAATTATATTTATTACAATTAATCTGAGTGAAATCCTAGCTCATTAAACTTGTGCTATTAATAGAACTAGTCTTTTAAATGTTAACAGTTTTTTTTTCATGTGCTATTTCAAGAATGAAGTTGACGTGTTGTTTAGTTTGTCTCTTTGTCTCTGTGTCTGACTTTGTCTCTGCATGTCTGTTTGTCGCTGTGTGTCTGAATCTGTCTGCGTCTCTATTCCTCTGTATTTGTCTCTGTGTGTCTGTGCATGTCCGCGTCATACTGCCTCTTCCCGACTGTTGATTTTAATGGCCCCATCTGAACAACCATCAGATCCCAAACGCTATCAGGCCTCATTTTTATTACTGTTTACTTTCGCCCCTCCCTTATCACACGTCACTATCTTACTACACTTTATTGCGTAATTATTTATTTATTAATAGATCTTATTATGCAATTTATAATTCTTATTTTATCGATATCTTCTGCTTAATCAACCATATCTCCTTGTATCTCACGATGAATTTGTCGGTTGCCTAATCTCAGAGGAAATTTAATTAGGGCCTGAAATTAATGTCGAATAAAATATTATTATTATTATTATATTATTATTATTATTATTATTATTATATTATTATTATTATTATTATTATTATTATTATTATTATTATTATTATTATTATTATTATCATTATTATTATTATTATTATTATTATTATATTATTATTATTATTATTATTATTATATTATTATTATTATATTATTATTATCATTATTATCATTATTATTATTATTATTATATTATTATTATTATTATTATTATTATTATTAATATTATTATTATTATTATTATTATTATTATTATATTATTATTTATTATTATTATTATTATTATTATTATTATTATTATTATTATTATTATTATTATTATTATTATTATTATTATTATTATTATTATTATTATTATTATATTATTATTATTATTATTATTATTATTATTATTATTATTATTATTATTATTATATTATTATTCTTATTATTATTATTATTATATTATTATTATTATTATTGTTATTGTTATTATCATCATCATCATTAAATGCATTTATGCTAATATTGCTAATATTTTTTGCTAATATTTTTTATGAGCCCAGTTATGAATGCATTAAGATGAACAGTGAACAGCGGTGTGTCGAAATGTCATCTTCATAATAAATAATAACAGGGAAGAAGAGGACGATGACGACGACGAATGTTTGCATCACCCTTCATCCATCCACCCACCTAATCAACAGCCCATCCGTCCACCCGTCAGTCCATCCCAGCTGAATCAAAAGTCTCGGACGCACTGCCTGCGTTCACAAGCAACGAATGAAAGACCTGTGTACAACGCTCCTGGTTGTCATTGACGACGGTCGTCAGCGACAACGGTCGGTGCGTTTAATGCTTTGCAAAGGGTCCTCGTTTATGCTCGCTTTTACGGCAGCAAGATGGCGACGGCTCTTGAAGTCGGAGTGGTGGAAGTATCATGGTAGGAGCAGCCGATTTGCCGATCTGAGGTTGAGTTTTTAACAATTTTTTCCAGGCCCCACGGAGGCGACAGACTACAGTCAACCTGCTACACTCACCACAGAAACGCCATCTGATGATGATGATGATGATGATTTACCATGACAGCCTGAATGACATACTTCATCCGTCTTAAACTCCTTAAATCCGTCATCATCGTCACCATCATCGTCATAGCTGTCATCATAGACAAGATGATTGGAGCCATTAAAACATTGGCCTACTTCCTACTCCATACAAGCGTGCACAAAAGGATACAATAAGTTTACGGCTCACATGTGTCTGTTGCATGCCAAGTGAACGTGTGTGGTTCACCCGTCTGCATCACCCGCATGTGCCTAACCATTTACGCATACCTACCCATTTGCACCTACCCATATGCACCTACCCATACACAACTAGCTACACTCATAACCCCAACATTCCGGTACTCTTCAATCGTTTTCAACCCCCACCCAATTTTACCCACTCTCATCGATTTTTCTCCCACCCTACCATGCACTCATTCACCCCTGCATTCACCTGGCCACTCGTCTGTTTATTTAGACGCTTCGAACTAGCACTTCCATCGTTAATCATGATATCCATGAAAATAATAATAAAAATAAAATCATCATCATCATCTACCTCATCATCGCTATCATCAAGTTCATCACCTTTGTCATCGTCGCCGTCATTATCTCTGTGACCTCATTAATTCTTCCCCACTCACTCAACTTCTTATCTACTCACTCATCCAGCCACCCACGGCGATGATGGCGATGAAAGTTAAGAAGAGTTGAAAAAACCCCCACACAGACGAAAATGGGTCAACTTTCAGCAGCCCATTCCAATAAGACACCCATTTGAGGAGTTAATGCATGCGGGAGTGCATATATTATAATATTATATTATATATTATTATTATATATTATATTATATATTATTATTATGTATTATATTATTATATATTATATTATATATTATTATTATGTATTATATTATTATATATTATATTATATATTATTATTATATATTACTAATGAGTGAATCGTTGAGTGGAGGAGTGCACGGAAAATGTCACACGACGCCAGCGCTGCCGGATGATCTATCATCGACTAGGTTGTCATGACAACAAAGACAATCACGTGCACCTACATGAAACAATAACACAGATGCAAAGATTACGATGATGATAATGATGATGACGATGACGACGACGGCGATGATGACGATGGTGATGTTATGGTAGCGATGACGAAGATGATTATGATAATGATCCGGAAGGGAGGTTGATGATGAAGACTCGAAGGTGGGCGATAACGAGAGTCTATTTCAGCAAAGATAAGAATTTCTGGCAGTCAATATAGATTGCGATAATTCGAGATTTCTTTATTTCAACCCAATCTTCATCCATTCATCCATCCATATCTTCCATCAATTAAATGTAACAAGCAATTAGTTTGATTACACTCCAGCCATACTTCCAGGAAATAACTAAGGTCTGTGTAACATTTATTTATTAATGTAATATTAATTATTAATTTATTAATTAATTATTAATGGGCATGGATGTATTAATGAGCCGCTGGAATTTCATGAGCACGAGATGACGGCAATTATCTAACATTAAGCATAATTGTATGCATTTGTAAAAATCATTTTCATCATCATCATCATCATCGTCGTCGTCGTCGTCGCCGTCGTCATCATCATCATCGTCATCCCCATTTCTATCAAAGCCTTGCATATGGCGCCTGGATTCCTGCCAGGAACACTTGAAACCGTCTTTATGATTACAAATGCGAATGGCCACCTTTGGAAAAGAGAGATGCTGAGTGGTGGTGAGAGGGTTGATTGGTGGATTGGTTGATTGACTGATTGAACGATATATTGGTTGACTGATCAAACTATTGATTGATTGACTGATTGCTTATTTGGTTGCTGACTGAATTGTTCGGTTGACCAATTGAACGATTGATTGATTGAAAAAGGAAGAAAGGAGTTGATTGTTTCAATGGTTTGGATAGTTGAAGTTCAACGGGTGACAACAGTAGATGTCGATGATGATGATGATGGCGATTGTACTTCAATTTATTTAATCTTTAATATTTAAAGTGCCGAAGCATCCATGGCAGGATTTAAAATTACATAGGATTATATTAATAACTGTATTTTAATTTATATAGGATTATATTAATAACAGTATTTTAATTTACATAGGATTATATTAATAACAGTATTTTAATTTATATAGGAATATATTAATAACAGTATTTTAATTTATATAGAATTATATTAATAACAGTATTTTAATTTATATAGGAATATATTAACAACAGTATTTTAATTTATATAGGAATATATTAATAACAGTATTTTAATTTATATAGGATTATATTAATAACAGTATTTTAATTTATATAGGATTATATTAATAACAGTATTTTAATTTATATAGAGCCGTATGCATAGCGTCAGAGGCGCATCTTGAAACCATTTATATAGCGCTCCTTCCCAAGCTTGCGCTTGTGGCAGTGCAGGCTGGGTTTCGAACACGACACAATGAGACTGTTGCCATTAACGCCGTATGCAGGAACGTAACCCATTCGGACGATTCGTCACCAACCTGGACGATGACGATGATGATGACGATGACGATGACGATGGCGATGATGATGACGATGACGATGATGATGATGATGCCAGTGTGAAGGAAAGATGCACTCATAATGCAGTTATTGATTGAACCCATAAGAAATACCTGGACCTATGGAAAAAAGAGAGTGGGAAATGATGGCGATGATGATGATGATAATTAAGTGATTTTGTAATAATAATATTAATAATCGCTTGCTACATTATATTATATAATAAATATTTAATGTTATATTATGTATTACATCATATTTTATGTTATTATTTGTTATTATTAATAATATTATTTATACTGTTATCATTATTACGATTATTATTGTTATTATTAACATTTTTTATTATCATAATCATCATCAGCATGGCGACGATGATGAAAGTCCGAGAGGACATTTGGAGAGGTCACTGAACAGGGTAGAGGAGATCGACATTTATCAAATCACGTGACGTTCAATCGTTCATCATCATTATCATCATCATCATCATCACCAACGTTGGCATCACCGTTAGAACTTTGCATTTGAAACCCATCTGAACTGATGTGTCAGGATTTTATTGGTCGGCATTTAGAGGCAGGACACGTGATTAGGAGGATGACGTCACTGAGAAGTGAAGAGGATTAATTGGGTGAAGGCTGGGTAAATGATGACGATGACGATGATGACGATGACGATGATGATGACGATGACGATGACGATGATGATGACGATGACGATGATGATGATGACGATGACGATGACATAAGGATAGATGTCGTGTCGGTTAATACCGGAGTTCCATTGGAAGGCAATATTTCTTTTTCAATCCACGTTGGACATGCATAGAATACAAAGTTCACTCCGCCATAACAAAGAACCTGCAGAACGAGTCTGAAGCTCGAGCAACACATCATCGTCCAGCGAGCATGTAAAATTTGACTAGGTACTGAAATTGATATCAACATTTTAATAATATCTATTAATATATTATTATATTTAAAATAAAATAATACAAATCAGTAATTTCAATTTGGGAATATTTATTAATTACAGTTGCACCTCGCTTAACGAACGCAATTCGTTCCATCGCCGGTTCGTTGTGCAGAACACAATTTCCAAAAGATTTCTATATTAAACTATTTAACGAAAAAGACACTTGCCGAAAATAAAGCATAGCGCCTCTTTTAGAGCAACAATTAATGCACGACAATGCCTTACTTTCAGGGAAGCACGTATTTGACATGGTTGTTTGAAACGAGTTCGTTATGCGATGCACCCGCACATTTTTGAATTCGTTCGTTAATGGGAACATTTGCTGTGCGTTCGTGAAGCGGGTTAACAGGGGAGAGGAAAAAATATTTGGAGGATTGTTGGTGTATGAGGGATTTGGTATGTGCCAGGAACACCTGCTAATAATGCTTTTGTTTGGAATGCTGACTATTGAGGAAACGCATGAATAATTTCAAAAGAAAGTGGTTGCCGGAAAGTCGGATTCTTGAAATCCCCCATACAACTGATTGATGAGGGAGGATTATCGAAATGAAGACTTGTATCTGAGCGGGATTATGAGTGGGGTGGGTGGTGGGTGGATGAATGAGTGGAGGAGTAGATGGGTGGATGAGCGAGTGCAAGCGGAGAGAACATCATGAAAGATTCAAAGCTTTCCATGACGGGTGAACGGATTGCTGGTCTTGTTATAAGAGATTATCATCCTTAATCATTCCATCAATTTACCGCCTACTCCGTCCTCTCACATAATCACTCCCCATCACCTCCCCATTTTACTCATCAACTACTCCATCACTCACCCTGTCATTTAGTCATCCAATGAAAGATTCAACAATTAATCAGGTAATCATTAAAATGTTCACTAAAGTGTGGACGATGTACTTAATAAATGACGGAGCTAAATCGATGAATTTGCGCTAACAATAAGCCTTCAATTAACTTTATCGACGTGGTCATAAAACATCCAATGTTCTATAAATGACGCGTTGTGAGTTTTAAATGACCACTACGTACAGACTTGTGTGATTCATATCATGTTCCAGATGTTACTAGAGTTCAACCGATTCAATCAGGCATTCGATCGTAAGTGCCAATCAATCAATCATGCAGAAAATAAATCCGTGTTTAATTGAAATTCTAAATCGCAAACGTGCAACGAGGCTTGAAAATCGTCATCATCACTATTATAATCATTGTCATCGTTATCGCCGCCTCCGTCGCCGTCATCATCATCATCATCATCACCACCACCATCAGCGTCATCTTTCATTGTCATTGTCATCGTCTTCATTTGCAAACATTAAGATACACCACACGTAAGTGCTTCAACAAATCCTTGAATAATATGAACCTCAAGGTTCTAACTCTGGAAAACATCTTTTCAAATTGATGTTAATCTCTGCTTTTACGATCGAAGTTATGATTGTGATTGTGATCATAATCAATAAAGTAGTAGCAGTAATAGCACTCTCAAGAACTACCACAACAACAAAATAATTTTAAAAAATAATAATAAACGATGATGATGATGATGACGATGATGATGATGATGATGATGATGATGATGATGATGATTATGATTACGATACAAAAGAGAGAATGAAAACAAATAAACAGGAAACGACTCAATATTAAAATCTAAAACCAAGGGAACGAAATAAAAACTTAGCCTAGCGAATGATTAATAAATAAGAACTGGCGAGTGAATTATAAAATAGTATTTATTCTTTGAATTGCCAAACACTTGTACTTACTGTCGAACAATTAGACAAGTATATTATTATTATTATTATTATTAGTATTATTATTATTATATTATTATTATTATTATTATTATTATTATTATTATTATTATTATTATTATTATTATTATTATTATTATTATTATTTTATTATTATTATTATTATTATTATATTATTATTATTATTATTATTATTATTATTATTATTATTATTATTATTATTATTATTATTATTATTATTATTATTATTATTATTATTATTATTATATTATTATTATTATTATATATTATTATTATTATTATTATTATTATTATTATTATTATTATTATTATTATTATTATTATTATTATTCTTATTATTATTATTATTATTATTATTATTATTATTATTATTTAAATTGAATGCTTGTTGCCAAGTTTACTCGATGGCATGGTGACAGAATATTTCACGTGTCAGTTTTATTATTAAAAATTATTATCTGAGTCCCAGGATTACCTTAATGACGTCATTACGGTTAATATCGTCTACGCCGATTGTGATGATTATTATTTTATTATAATTATTATTATTGTTGTTGTTGTTTTTGTTCCTGTTTTCAACATTATATGAGAACGGAAGCGGAAATATCGAAGGTGCTAAGACCCGTCACGAAAGGCACATTCAGAATTCAAAAAATGAATGCTTCCAACGTCGTCATCATCACCACTTCCTTCCGTCGTCATCACCATTTCCACGTCTTCGTCATTGCCACCATCATCATCGTCGTCGTCGTCGTCATCGTCCTCGTCGTCGTCGTCGTCATCGTCGTCGTCGTCGTCGTCATTGCCACCATCATCATCGTCGTCGTCATCGTCATCGTCATCGTCGTCATCGTCATCGTCGTCGTCGTCGTCGTCATCATCATCATCGTCATCGTCATCGTCATCGTCATCGTCGTCGTCGTCATCGTCATCGTCATAGTCATCATCATCATCATCATCATCATCGCAAGACTCAATGTCACGGTTTGGTTGCGTAAGCGTCCTCGGAGTTATGGAATATCGATGCCATGTCGTGATGTGCAGAGAAGTCAACCATTCATAACATCATTCAATGGATGATGATGATGATGATGATGATGATGATGATGACGATGATGCTGATGATGATTATGGTGGTGGTGATGATGACTTTGGCGATGCGATGTGCTGCTGTGATGTTGAGGTGCATGATAATCGTCTTATAAGAGCTCATTATGGTGAAATTATTTTTATTTTCCTCAAAATTGCTTGGAAACAATTCTTCTGGGAATTTCCATTTCATTTTCTCCCGAAAGTGGAGGCATTCCTGGCACGCTTTCAAATCGCTCCCGTTTCGTGTATGTGACGTCATGAGGGCGACATCGGTGGTGATGATGGTTATGATGATGATGATGATGATGATGCAACGATGAATAAGGCAATTGTATAATTTTGCGTTCTCTGTAAATTTCGACATGGTTCTCATGTATCCTATGTTAATAATTCATTGCAGTTGTTGTTAAAAATGTTGTTTGTGAATAACGATTTATCATTAAATGTTGATACTGTTATTCAAATTGTCGTCGTTATTAATGCATTTATTTTCGTGTTTTACATAATTTCAGCCCATATTTTCTTTGGACAGCATTCCTGATTCCCTTAGGTGAAGAATCATCAGTTGGCAATTTGTCACTATGATGGATGATAATGATGCTGGTGGTGGTGATGCTGATGCTGGTGTTGGTAATGATGTTGATGATGATGATGTTGGTAAGGATGTTGATGATGATGATGTTGGTAGTGATGGTGATAATTATGAAAATGACGATGACGATGACGATGATGGCGACGATGATGAAAATGGTGATGACGACGACGATGATGAAAGTTAACATCCCAAGTGCATCATTTACACCTGGAGTTAACATCAGACGCCCTTCCAACTCGTATTACTCTCACCACTGCTTTCAACTTATCTCTCCTCAGAACGACGCTCACTTCCTCATCAGCATCTCTCCGACTTCTTAAGCACCCGATTTCCAGACGTACCTGGTCCTTCGTCCTCAATTTCGCCGGCCGCCGACATCGCACGTTTCGCAGCGTCCTTTCTCCGTCGGCTACATTTTGTGTCTTAGCATCGCGGAATGACCTCCAGTTCTGCGCCAACTTCATCGGCTACTGATGCCCGTGACGCTCCGACTGCTTGAACGGCGATCGGATGATGGGTCGATGAAGTGTCGCTTTAAGATTAACAGACTTGTTACAAGTTGAATAACAATTGATACAAGAAGAAAATAACTTTGCTGTGACGTAATCTCGCGAAGAAGGAAGGAAGGTCTTGAGGAAGACAAGCGAAGGCTTACGGAACTATCTTTGTACGTGAGTGGAATGTCAGGAGCGTTACTGGCTGCAAGTTGTTGTCGTTACGGTGATTGTGGTTGTAACATCTGTGGTTATGGTGATTGTGGTTGTAACATCTGTGGTTACGGTGATTGTGGTTGTAACATCTGTGGTTATGGTGATTGTGGTTGTAACATCTGTGGTTATGGTGATTGTGGTTGTAACATCTGTGGTTACGGTGATTGTGGTTGCTGTGGCTATGGCGGTTGGTCGTAGCAATTGTAGTCATTAAGAATGACTGTTTGTGGTGTTGGTAGTGGTAGTTATTGCTGCAGCTTGTAGTAGTTGTAGTTGTAGTTGTAGCTATGGCTGCAGACTGTCGTGGTGGTAGTTGTGGCATTTGTAGCTGCGTTTAAGTGATTCGACATTCAAAGAGCAGCCAATAAGAAGAAGCAATATTTACGACGGGCACCTTCGTGGACAACGGCATTGTAAAAATTCTAAAACTTTTTTTCTGAACGAACAAAAATAAGCTTTCTTGATGTTAATATCGACTTTGTTGGTGTTATTTCAAGTTGTATTTTAATAATAATAATATTATTCATTTAACATTTAAGTAATTAACAACATTAACTGACAATAAAATCTGATAATGATAATGGTAGGTTTATTAATTTCCATTATTATTCATAATCAATGCATATTTTATAATTCTTTGCAACTTATTCAAATGATTTTAGAACTCTCAAAACAATAATTTTTCTTTTAGATGATTTATTGAAAATGTTTCTAAAACTGCTAATTCTGAACATAAATTTTATTAAAATGCAAACACTACCTTTCATAATTATAAAATATTAAAGGCTTAAAACTAACCTCAACGCGACACCCGCCATGTTGAAATCTTCCGCCATGTTGTTATATTCCTCCATATTGACAATAGCGGTGATGAGGGGCTTGAATGACCAAGAATCCTTCCTCGCTAATTAATGGATTCTGAAGGAAAATTTGGTCAAACATTTGAGAAAATTTATGGACCCGGTTTTCACTGAGTAATTAAGCATCCTCCATTCTTTTCACATTCAAGCTCCCCAGCCAAATCACCCCACTCAAATTTCTCCATCCAAATCACCCCATTAAAATTTCCCCACCTAAAATCCTCTCTAAAACAGTTTTTCATCATTCGTTCCTTATTCTGAATGTTACTAATTTACATTCATTGATTAATCTTTAGATCTTCAAACTCCATGCAACCCTCGGGACAAGTATCCTTCGTCAGTCATTCTATCTTTCCCACCCAATAATTCCGGCTACCCACCCGTCATCTACCCACCCATCCATCTCCTCACCATGTTCCACGTACCGAGCAGCAATTCAGCGCATGGCACATCTAAGCACTTGTTTATTCACTTATACGACGCTACATTACTTCTCCTCAAGTCATTCACTCACCCACTGAATTAATCCATGCACGTAACAATTCACCCACCCAGTCACTCCATCCTTCACCTGGTGATAATTCAATCCCGAATTCAGGCTGATTCATTCGTTCGTTCGCTGAATTATTAGTTAGTTATAGAAATCCTAGCCGCTCGCAAACAATGCAGTGAATTGAATGAATGAATCAGCATGAATTCGTACGTGATTTATACATTCACTAAATTGCTAAGGCACAATCTCAAGGGCATTCAGTCCTCACGTAATCTTCCAAATCCTATCAATCAGTCGATGAATTGATCCAAATCAGTCTGTCATTTCTGTAAGAAACAACTTTTATAATGTCCCAAATCACTCATTCATTTATTCATTCCTTCACTCAGGCATGCATTCATTCATTCGTCCAATGATAAACGAGAGCCCATTCATTCGTTCACACTTGCATTCACTCACTCGATCATTCGACCATGCATTCAATACCTCACTTCTTCAAGCAATTCACCCGTTAATTTATTAATTTATGTATTCATGAATGAATAAGCAATTCCTAAACACTGTTAACCTATCCCTGTTCTCCTAATGGCTGGGTTTTCCTATGAGACTATAAATAGCATCAGTCTCGACGGCTAGTTAGCACTAGTTAGGTTGACGAGGTTGGTATGGTTGAAGTGGTTGGAATTGTTGAAATGATTGGTGTGGTTGTGGTTAACATGGCTGATGCGGTTGATTGGCATCAAAGTGGTTGATTTACAAGTTTTCAGGGTGTATTATGTTATGTGCGTTTGTGATTTGTGTGTGTTTCCCATTCCCAAGAGGGTTTTGATCTTTCAAGTCCACGAAATGACCGGAACTTCAGATACTTCAACCGCCGATGTTGACGACGATGTTGTTGACGATGTTGTTGATGATGTTGTTGATGTTGTTGATGATGTTGTTGATGATAGACCTGGGAGCCATGGGTTTTCAAGAAACCGGCTCTGCTTGAAAGATTTTTAGCTGGCTAGTCGCGGCTTGACAGGCCACATGGCTTAGTAACCAAAACTGACTGGCTTGTATGGCTTGATTTTACATTGCCAGTACAAATGGTCATTTTATTATTGATTCATGTAGTTGCAAAGTTCAAATGTGCTCTTTTATCATCATCATCATCATGTTTGTTATTATTATTATTATTATTATTATTATTATTATTATTATTATTATTATTATTATTATTATTATTATTATTATTCCTGTAATGCCTCATATACATATAAATCTACTAAGTATTGAAAATGCATTATTGTTGCTCTCATATCTAATGTAGCTTTCAAATAAAACGTGTAAACAAAATAAAATATCCAGTAATTGAAAAATTGCACATTTTTGATACATTATCAGTTTAACCGCAGTATGTAAAGGTTGTGGTAGCTTAGCGTTTACAAACATACTTCAACTCTTACCATAATGTGTTTTTTCCAATTACAAACTTACAAAATGTACTTGATTTTTTACTACTACTACTACTAATAATAATAATAATAATAATAATAATAATAATAATAATAATAATAATAATAATAATCTGATATCTGACAAGTAAATTTAAGGATTTCAGTTTGCATATTTATTCTATTTTGAGTTTTTATTATCAAAATCGGTCAGAGGTAGAAATTGTTATAATAATAACAATCAAAAATAACAGGGATAGAATTATAAATATTAATAAAAATAATTTATTTTAATTTAGCAGTACCAACATTTCAAATCTTAACAGTACTAAAGTTATGATAAATTGTTTGTGAAATTAATAACGATAATGGGACAAAACTATAAAAATGAAAATAAATAAATAAATATACTAAAACGAATCAATTGATCAATCAATCAATCAATCAATCAAGTATTCATCAATAAACTTAAAAAAAACACAAAGAGTCAAAGCTGTCTTCAGTCCAGTGCAGCAATTTAATTATATTTTGCAAAATTATCGTAAACAATGAAAATGTAGTTTAGTTTGTAAGTCATTAGTGATGAACTTTCGCCATTAAAAATTAGTCCTGTTAATGGAGAACAACTCTTCGACTGAATACTGAACTGAAATGAACTGAAATGAACTGACAAGTAAATAAATTCTCTCCAGCTGGAAAAGTAACCTTCATTGTGCGTGGCTTGGCTTCCGAAAGGGCAGTGTTTCATGAAAATATTTATTATTTTAATTAATTTAACATTTAAATATTTAATATTTAATTAATCCTTAACAAGTTGAGCGTGTCTTGATGTTGACAAGTATGAACCATCGTACTGGAAACTGGAGCACATTTTACGTTAATGCATCAAGCGCTTAAAAATGGCTATTATGAATTACAATCGAATTTGGCTCTGATGTGAAATCAGCTGTTGCTGCTATTATTATTCAGCTTGGCTACATATATTTGTATGAATATTTAGGAGTCCATGGCTCGGCTTAATTACAAATCGGCTGGTGGCTACCGACTCGACTCCCAAGTCTAGTTGCAAATGGTGATTATGTTTGAGACTACCACGATGATGGTGGTGATGACGATGAAAATGAAGATAATAATGAGGTTGAATCTGACTAAGCTACGGTAATTACGAAAGAAAAATATTGCACCGCCAAGTGAAATTCGATGCGACAGGCTGAGCAGGATTTTCAAGATGGCCGACATAGGTCAATCAATTCTGAGGGATGATGATGATGATGATGCTGCTGCTGATGACGATGACTACGACGATGATGATGGGCAGTGGAATTTGAATTAAAAACAGACACCCCAAGTCATTGGATATACACGAACTGAATGACCGAGTGGGGGAGTGAAGGAGTAACTGGGTGGGTGAACGAATGAATGAATGCTGTGGGCATGGCGAAATGTCAGTGATTGAAAACCGTCGGATTGGTTTCGCTTTCGTCTTCATCCTGGGTTTTCCTCTCGGTCCACAAGGTGTGTTCCCGGAATAATTGGGCACTCACTCACCGCGTTGAGATGTTGACGCCGGAGGAGAGGAGGGTCAATTAAAAGAGAGATGATGAGCAAAAGAAAGAGGATCAGAATGGTGAGTATGGAACGTGTGAATGGAGGAGCAGCAGCGATAGTGGTGCTGTGGTTGAAGTGGTTGCAGTTGCTGTGGTAGGAGTGGTTGTGGTTGAAATGGTTGCAGTTGCTGTGGTAGGAGTGGTTGTGGTTGAAATGGTTGCAGTTGCTGTGGTAGGAGTGGTTGTGGTTGAAGTGGTTGCAGTTGCTGTGGTAGGAGTGGTTGTGGTTGAAATGGTTGTGGTTGAAATGGTTGCGGTTGAAATATATGCAACAACCATCCATATTCAAGTTCTCAGGTTCAACATCGACCCTCGATATAGTTGAAGATTACTAGTCCTCTCAGGACGAAAAGCTCACTTCCCAGACCTCATTATCTCGCCACATGCTCGTCTGATGATTATGACGAGACGACGACGATGATGACGACGACGTTGATGATAATGATAATACCCTCATCGAACCTTATTTTCTGAATTTCTCCAATTCGAGTGTTGTTTTTTTTTTCATTTTAAAATCAAATTCTACTTTTTGTGCCCATTAATCGTTCGCCCTTTGCGGAATTATTGGCGATGTTGATCAAGATGACGACGACAATGATGATGATGATATTGATGAATGAAGTAATATAATATGAAGGTAATGAAGCTTGCGTCTCATTATTAAAATTTAATTCATTAAGACTCCACCCACATTCGAATTTTTTGCGATTTAAAAGTGTTCCCATTCATACTCATTCATCACCAAATCCTCACCCATTCGCTAACAATTCACCAGTACTTTTTCATCTCTACTCATAAAGCATATCTGCTTTCTCTTTTGCATACAATTTCTGCCCGTTTGTCCATCTCTTCATTCATCCATCCATCCATCAATTGAATGAAACAAGCAATTAGTTTGATTTCACACCAGCCATACTTCCAGGAAATAATTATGTGAATGCCTATGTAATATTTATTAATTATTTATTTATTGATCTAATATTAATTATAAATAAATAAATTAATTAATTAATTAATTATTAATGGGCATGGATGTATTAATGAACTGCTGGAATGTCATCAGCACGAGATGACGGCAATTATTGTAATATTAAGCGCAATTGTACGCATTTGTAAGAATCATCATCATCATCGTTTTCGTTATTATCGTCATCGTCATCATCATCATCGTCCATCCATCCATCCATCCATGCAAGCAGCACAAAACAATTGTCTCTTCCATCTATCTTGCTCACATCCTTCTTTTTCCTCAGAATCGTGTCTTTCCACCTCCTCAGTCTCAGTTTTACGTCACGATTTCGTTTCCTCGCACATTCTCACTGTGTGGTTCACTCATTCATCCACTCACTCACTCATTCCCCGTTACCGTTAAAGGAAGCTGAATAATTTACGTTCGAAATCAGTTTTCGGCGACGTTGGAAAATAATAATAGAAATAAATCCACCACACTCGTCATCATCGTCATCATCATCGTCACAAGACGTCATCATCGATCATCATCATCATCATCAGAAGACGTCATCATCGATCATCATCATCATCATCAATTCACTGTTTCCCTGCGACTCTGCGGCATTGAATGAATCCAGAATTGAATCCAATACCTCTAGGTGGCTGTCCATCTTTAGATTTACGATGGGGTAGGCGAGCCCTTCAGACCTTCAGACCCCCAAAGTCTCGACCCGACGACTGTAATCGCACCCCGGAGTTTCCCTCGCATTACTGCAATGCCTCCACGTCTGAACACTGCCACGAACAGTAGGTCTCCTTATTTCACTGGTGGTCTGTGTTTCTTGGTCCGTGTGTATCCTTGTCAGTGTTCGCCGCTGCCTGTGTATCTCTCTGTGTGTTTCCGCGAGTGTGTGTACTGAGAGTTTTTCAGTATGGAATTTGTTGAACGGTTCAATGGGTGGGTGGAAAATGGGTGGTTGAGAGGGTGGATGTGAGGGTGAAAAAAAGCGGTTGAATGTCTCCTTGGACACTTCCCTGACTGTCTCCGTTTGTAATAAATTTAAAACAAAAACTGGTGGCTATAAATAGACTCTTCCTCTTAGTTTGGCGTCTTTAAGAGTTCGAACCGAAACTGAGAATGCCGATGAAAAATGGCAGATGGAGATCAATTCACCAAAAATTCACCAAAAATCACCATGGTGATGCTTTCTTAAATGGTGAAATGGTCATCGATTTCACTTGTTGATGACGATGACGACGGCATTGATAAAGATGTTAGTAATGAAGATGATCGTACGGTAATTTCGTGGAGTTTATGAGGGAACGACGATGACGATGCTGATGAGGATGAGGATGATGATGATGATGATGATGATGATGATGATGGATGATGATGATGATGATGATGATGATGAGGATGATGATGATGATGATGATGATGATTGATGATGATGATGATGATGATGATGATTGATGATGATGATGATGATGATGATGATGATGATGATGATGATGATGATGATGATGATGATGATGATGATGATGATGATGATGATGATGATGATGTGACGATGCTGATGATGATGATGATGATGACGACGACGACAGCGACGAAGATGGCAGGAATTCCTGACTGGATAGAAATGGCGACCTCGGGGTCATGAAATGTAAGTCGGACCAATCAGCCGAGTCGACTTTCCTTGATTAATATACTCCTTGCGTGTGCTGCCAGGACCCTATTGAGAGGCAGGATTGGGGGGGGGGGGGGGGTGAGTGGATTAGTGGGTGATTTGTTGGCAGGATGAGCGGGTGGATGGGTGATTTGAATAATTTTTCAAACGAATAAATCGAATATCCAAAAATGTAAATTCTCAAACAATTCAATCAATAATCTAAGTGATCTTTCAAAAAAGAGTGGTTTCTTGAATGAGTGGGTGGATGGATATAAAAAGAAATGAGTGGGTTAACAGGATGAATGGATGGATTTATAAAAAAAAAAGTAATGAATGAATTTAAATGCAGTCAACGTGTTATTAAATCGTGTTCCTGTTTTAAGGTCGACCTGAAGTCGTAGCAATCGCACGATGGCCTCAAGACGTACGGTTGCCATAGAAACGTTCCAGTAGACAAGATGGCTTCCATGGCACGAGTTTATTTTTGCTGCTCGGCGGAGAAGGATTGACGCACCTGTTACTGGGAGATTTGAGCGGTAAAAAAAACGGTAGCAAAACTTTGGAATTCCTCATTAGGATTGGAATTGGTGAGGATAAGTGGGTGAATTAAATACGAGTGGAAACTGGTTGTGGGAATTTCCCAGTCAGGTTTTTTTTTGAATGCAGCGGTTGAAATTTGAGAATTTTTCATCTCATTCAATTACGAATCCAATCCAGGTATCCGATGCACAGGTGTGCAGGAAACAAGACGGCATTGGGAAAGGGGTTCTTGATGTCGACGTTCAACGCAACCATCAATCATTCCAGCGATTCATTCTTTCTTTCGTGTGTCTCTCCATGGGTTCGCACTTTCGCATTTCTGGTATTTCCATTCGTCAATTTGTGCATCAATGCATTCATCCTATCATTTAGTTATTCATTCATCTATCCATCAATGCATTCATCCTATCATTCAGTTATCCATTCATCTATTCATCAATGCATTCATCCTTTCATTCAGTTATTCATTCATCTATTCACCAATCCATTCATTCATCTATTCACCAATCCATTCATTCATCTATTCACCAATCCATTCATTCATCTATTCACCAATCCATTCATTCATCTATTCACCAATCCATTCATTCATCTATTCACCAATCCACCCATTCATCTATTCACCAATCCATCCACCCATTCATCTGTAAGCCCATCCATTTCCCACAGGTCTATTCCTTCTTTCCACCATCCATCCATCAACAACTCTTTTAATTAGTCGCATGCAAGTTCTTAGTGTCTCGCTGATTGATTATTAGTCTAATCAATCAGCAGCGTTTGCGTTCTAATTATGTTAATTAATCTTGAATAATTAATAATCAGTTTAATATTAATGAGACAACCAAAAACATCAAATGTAAATAGAAACAGTAATGTTATTAATAACAATATTAATATAGTTAACAATAATAAGTATATCTAGTGATTTTGTTATAATACTATGATATTATTAATACTATAATAATTAATATTTTTATTATTATTAAACTTTGTTTTATTTACCTCTGCGCGTGTTGAAAGCTCATTGCCACCAACCAAATCAACGCATCCTATGTTGATGCAAACATTTAAAAAAACAAATTGAGTTATTGTAAATAATTTAGTTAATTAATATATCTAATATAAACCTAATTAACATACCTAGGATACCAACTTAACATGGTCTCTTCTGCGCTCGTTCAATTGCGCTTTTACGGAGTTATAAATTCATTAAGCCACCTACACTCTCCTCCTCCTCCTCATCCTCCATCTGTCCATCTATCCTTATATCTGTCCATCCATCTGACCATTCTTCTGCCTGTCTATCCATCCTTATATCTGTCCATCCTTATGTCTGTCCTTCCATCAGTCCTTTCGCCATCCATCTACAGACCAAGCACTCTCTTTGTTTACAAATAAGACCTGAGATTTTGAAATGCATTTTCCGATGTTAAAATTAATGACATTTGATGCCATTCGATTTTCTGCTGATTTATTTATGAATTTATTTAATATTTATAAATGCCATTAGGTTTCAATTAAACGTATAAACATGCACTGAAACATTCCAAAATGATTCATCGTCGTCATCATCATCATCATCATCATCGTCGTCGTCGTCATCATCGTCATCATTAATATCATCATTATCAATTTCTTTAAAAATTTCCTCCACAAAAAATGTTACAAAGAAGAAGTTGAATTTAAAAAAAAAAACAGTACAAACCACATTAAAAGATGACATCAAGGTTAAACATTCGTCACAATGGCAGGATTATGTTAACCTCTTCATAATAAAATTAACAATACTAAATTAATTAATATTTTCATTACATTAATATTATTAAGAATATCTTTAATTAAAAATGTTAATTAGAATAACATTAACAGTAGCAATAACAATAAACAGGAGAAGAAAAGAAAACGACCGGAAGTGAAGGTGGCGTCCATGGCAACGGAGCACCTTGAGGCGACTCCTTGGCAACGGAAACGAGGGTCGTATAGAGGGAATCAAGGATCGTATTAAAATCCGCTCGATCACCATTGCACCATTGGATCAACCCAGTCCCCCACAGTACCCCATCCTGTGCGCTGCTGAGGATCGAGGAGGATATGAGGGGAACTGCCATGACGATTAAGACTATGACGGCACGGATGACGTCGCTGTCGGCTACGACGTCATTTATCACGTGACGAAGCTTCACTTCCGATTTTCGGAATTTCGTGATTTTTCTCCTCCGAGGACCGAGAGGGAGAAAAAAATGGCCTCCTCCAAAAGCCTGACTTCCCTTCTCCCGCTTCCGATGCTGCTGGCGATGAAGACGACGATGATGACAGCGATGGCGATGATGACGGTCATGATGATGATGACGACGGAGCAAGCGTTGATGATGACAATTCCAAATTCGAGGATTTCTTCAGAGCACGACAACGGCCTGGAACATTGTGAGTGCTGCTAGATTGATGACGATGATAGGGATGATGGTGATGATGACGATGACCATGACTATGATGATGATTTGTCCATCACTTCCTCACCGGTAATCACCATCATCAAGTGTAATCAAAGCAGAGATTAGTCGAGGACGAGTTGGTTTTATCATCTGGGGAAGCTGATTTGTACCTCAGCAGAGCACGCCCCGTCGCTGATTGGTGGAATCTATTTCGTCGTCCGCAGCTCATTCACTCACTCAGTCACTCACTCACTCACTCACTCACTCACTCACTCACTCACTCACTCACTCACTCATTCAAACAATCACTCATGATAGTCATCCCATCTTGCTTAATTAAGCTGAAATGGCTTGTGATTATCTCTGAATTTCTTCTTAGAAATTGTCTTTTTTTATGTCTCGCTTCATTATTTTATTTTCATCAATTCTTTTACTTCCTCCATTTATTTCTTGTTGATCAATCCATCCGATATTTATGCCAATATCTTTCATGTCCCTGCATTTTCCTCATATCTTATTCGTCCGTTCGTAAACCATCCCAACCAATCAGAAAACAACGTACTGCTCACCCGGCCAATTGGAAAGCAATTCACTTATTTGCCCAACCAATCACATCGTATTCTATAGGAGCACTTCTGCCACCTGTCAACCTTACCATTCTATTCTCGACTTGTTAAGTAACAGAACATGGATTGGATAAGTGGTGGAAGGATAATGGAACGGGTGATTGATTAATGGGTGGATGGACAAATGGATGATATGTCAATGGGTGGATAGACAAATGGATGATTGGTCAATGGGTGAATTTTGCACACCTGGATTTTCGGTCCGAACAACTTTTTTTATTTTGCTGCCATTTGTCTTTGTGCATGTATTTGTCTTCGTTAGGTTTCCTCTCACCCTGCATCATCATCTCTCCCCATTTCTCGGAATATTTTACATTTTGTATGCTGAATTCGTCTGATCCAATTGATGGCTGTTCTATTATTCTTGCTATTTTTTAAGTTTTTTCTGTAATTATTATTATAATATAAATTATTTATAATTATATTTATTATTATTATTATTATTATTATTATTATTATTATTATTATTATTATTATTAATTATTATTATTATATTATTATTATTATTATTATTATTATTATTATTATTATTATTATTATTATTATTATTATTATTATTATTATTATTATTATTATTATTATTATTATTATTATTATTATTATTATTATTATTATTATTATTATTATTATTATTATTATTATTATTATTATTATTATTATTATTATTATTATTATTATTATTATTATTATTATTATTATCGTTATTGTGGTTGTTGTTTGCTAAGCTCCAATCTAGTTTTCACAATAAGCGATCTCCATCTCACCTACCAGTCATTAATATCACTCCAGTCTGTCATTAATCGTCTCAAGTCAAATCTGCCCTACTCATCAATATTCATCCGTCCATTTACCCCAACACTACCCAGCCCACCACGGCTAAAGTTTCTTCGACGCTTCGTAATTTTTCACGGCCCCCTCATGAGCATATTTTTGCTGGTTTTTCTTTCACTCGATCCATCCATCTATCAGTCTTTGGACAAAGACAGTGCTGCATGATTGAAACAGAATCCCAATTCCTATGGAATTACTTCATCTTTCTGAGCTGCTCTCCAGCTTTGTATTTCTTTGTATTTGCCCGAGTATGTGTCTGTGTTCGTGTTTGTATGTATTTGTACGTGTCTGTGTTGATTTATGCCTGTGTGATTCTGTACATGCGCTAACTGTTCTGTGTTGGTTCTCCTACCTGCCCGTGTTCTTTCAAAGCTCTCGTTTGTCGGCGAAGCAGGTTGCTAGGCAACGGATATCTCGCTCACTCGTCATTCATTCATCCATTCATTCGCTCGTCGGTTCACTTAGTTATTCTTCCATTCATTCAATCAATCCTAGCTATTCCTTTTTCTTTTATGCTCGTACGACGATTGAAAAACAGTCGTCAATCCGCCAGCCAAATGTTGGACTATTCCCCGTCCAAAAATCAACCAACATTTCAACCACCCATAAATCAACCAACATTTCAACCACCCATAAATCAACCAACATTTCAATCACCCATAAATCAACCAACATTTCAACCACCCATAAATCAACCAACATTTCAACTACCAACCACCCACTGACCACTGGACCCCTGTTTGGATGTCCGTGGTCACTTCCATCTTGAATCCCCGAATGACCTTTTATGACCTTTCATGACTTCAATGAGAATAATATTCAAAGTTTGACTCCTCCCACACTTACGAAAGTAAACAAACGAACCAATGAAGAGAAAGCAAAAGGAAGTCAAAAATAGAAACAGACGCCCCGGCGTCTGATTGGCTAGGATGATTGTTTAGTGGCCAATTCCTTAACATTTTATTGGCTCTCCATTTCTACCACTTTTATTGCTGTTTTAGTTGCTTATTGTCGACAGAGGGTGTTATTATTAATGTTTGTATTTATTATCATTGTTATTATTAATGTTTGTATTTATTATCATTGTTATGGCAGTTGTCATGTCATGCTGTGGTTAATATAAAATAGTATAATAGTATGTTTAAAATTATAAAATAATATTTACAACATAATGTATAACGACTGTAATAAATCATTTTTAAATTAAATTTAATTAAATTTAATTTAATTATGCAATAATGCATTAATAACATAATATGATATATATTATTTTCAAGTTAAATAAATTATTATAATAACCATCACTCATCAGTGATGGTGATGATAATACATTTATCACAACAATTGATATCACATCGATGTCACCATCATCATTTTAATATGACTATATTTTCGAAGGAAGATAATAATAATGATGATGATGATGACGACGACGATGATGATGGTGATAATGGCAAGTAACACGAGGCATTATTATATATTTAATATTAATATTGATAGGAATTAAGCATATATTATTCCAAAACGTATTTGTATATAAATTAATTTTAAAAAATAAAAATATTTTATATTCATTTGAAATTCATTTTTTTTAAATTCGTGACCATGCATCCACGAAGATATGAGTGAGTCATTTCTTATTCATCTGGATATTAAACCATTTAATATTTAACATTATATAAATTAATATTATGTAATAGTAATTATTTTAATGTTAATTAATTATATTTTATACATTTATAATAATGTTAATGAACTATTTTTATTTTAAATTTTAAATAAATAATTATTACAAATATATTTATTTAATATGTTGAGTGAGATTTGTTATTGTATTATATTACAATGTTATTTTTTAACTTTGTGTTGCATTTTATATTTATTTTTTAACTGTTTGAGAAATACTTTATATTTTTATTTACTTCGAATTTTATATTTTATGATAATTTCTTATTTAAATTTTAAACAATTATTTTATAATTTCTATTTTAATTAATTATATCATGATCTTATTAAAAATACTCTAAAATAATTTATAATGTTTCTCAGACATTTAATGAAGAAATAATTGATAAAATAATTTTCTTTTATTGAATTATTTGCCAAATTCCCCATAAATGTCTCAAATATTAGGGGGTCTTACGTTACGCGAAAGTGACATTAATGACCAAATAAGGAAGGTTTCAGTGCTTTGAAACTGCTTCAATAATAATAAATATTTGATAACTCGCATTACAACTTATTTCAATAATAATAAATAAATGATTATTTGCATTACAACTTATTTCAATAACAATAAATATTTGATTATTCGCATTACAACTTATTTCAATAATAATAAATTGTATTACATTATATTATTATTATTACTCATTATATAATTATACATAATTATATTATATTATAATATTATTATTATTATATAATTAAATATAATTAAACATAATATAATATTATTATTATTATTATTATTATTATTATTATTATATTATATTATTATAATATAATATTATTATTATTATTATTATTATTATATTATTATTATTATTATTATTATTATTATTATATTATATTATTATAAACATGCACTGTTTTCGTGCATGTTGTTGAATGGTAGCGATATTTTTGTATGTCTGAATAAATTCCTTTTATTGAGATTGCTTCCACCCACTTATCATTTTGCACATTAATCCATGTGCGTCTCATCACCCACCCACACATTTATCCTTCCGCTCATTCATCATCATCATCACCACCACCACCATCTTGCTCCTCCTGCTCAACATCATCATCATCATCATCACCAGGCGACTGCAGACAAGATCTCGGCATGGGTTCCGGACAAATAAAAGATTCTTCCATCAGGGCCAGCTCCTCCTACGACACCAAAAGTGTTGGCCCACCTATGGCGAGGTAAAGGTGATGATACTGCTGCTAATGATGATGATGATGATGACGATGATGTTCATCGTGATGAAGATCGTCATCAAAACTTCTTCAGGATCAGGACAGAGAAAAACGGAGGTGCTTGGTGCCCACGACCCCAGGTGTCACGTGACTTGAAAGAGTGGCTTGAGATCGACCTCGGCAGGGTCAAGGTCGTGACCTTAGTGGAAACTCAAGGACGATTTGGCAATGGACAGGTTCGTGACCCAGTTCGGAGATCTACGATTGGCTCGACCAGTCGCTTGACCTACATATCTCGACCAATCGATCACCGGCCTCTTCATTCGCTTCCTTTCTCTTTTTCAGAGACGGTTGAAGTTTGCACTCAGTAATCGTTTTAAGGCGATGTCCTAATTAGTATTAAGTTCAGTACAATCTTCCCTCAACGTTGATGATGATGATGATGATGCTTATGATGATTAGTATGACGATGATGACGATGATGGTTATGAGCATATTATTGTGATGACGATTGCAAAACTAATCATGACTTGGCATGGATTTAGAAAGCATCAGATCTTGGTGTTCAACTCCCATCTTTATTGATTACACTGGGGTTAAATTATTCAACCCCTTCATCAATCCAGCAATTCCTTGGACTTACAAGCTACTGACCCTCCCACACCCAGTGGGTACTTCGGTTTGCCTCCCCCTTCGGCAATGTTTGTTACCTGCGGATGTTCTTTTGTATGCAACGGTAACCTTGCAGTAGGGTTGCAGCGCCACAATTGAGAATAAGCGATTTATGAATTGCAATGAATGGTTATCTGAGTCTCAGATGCTGTGCATGTGGTACTGTAATCATTTATAATTTTTTAAATATACATTTCTTTGACAGGGTCGCGTGACCCTAATAACGACGAAGCATCAGCTAGTCTAGTTACCATCGTAATAAATAAAATATTTAAAAATAATAAAAACATGGTACATAAACATGGCAACCATATTAACAATAACCACCTTAACGCATTAATCATATCTCAGGAACGTCATTTTGGGGCGGTGTGACTTTAGACAAGAAGCAGAAAAGCAGTCGTCTCTTCAAGTTGTGCAAGTGCTTTCTCCCCTTGGAAAAAGTTGAAATGACGTCCCTACTGCAACTACATTAACCATGGTAACCAGACCATAACAACACCAGTAACCATGGTAACCACAACAACGGTAACCATTTTGACGACGGTCTCTTGAAAAAGAATCACGTTCGGACAGATAGTAAAGCAGTTCCTCAATATGGGTGGGCGATAATGCGCAGTAAACTTAAACAAAGACATGTCAGCGTCGACCATAGACCTATAAATAAGGGCTTCAGCGAAGTGAGCGCGTTTTATAACGGACGGCAAGTTTACAAGCACTTTATGATTCTTTGCAATCTTGGCAGCGAACGATGAAAGGGGAGCGAAGGAGTTTTATGTCTATGCTATTCTGAATTCTACGCTCGAATTGTTTATTGATTTCACGGAGACACGGCGTTGTTAGATGATATGACTTTCAGCATACCTCTAACAGGAATTCCACAGCGGAGATGATGATGATGATGATGCAACGATGATGACTGTGCAACAATGACGACGATGATGACGACGACGATGACACCAACATCTGGTAACGATAAGAAGGCCGCTACAAAACCCGCAGTTATCAGACACAGAGATCGGCATCAATGGGCTGCAAATGAATCATACAACGACGCTTGGTTCGCTGAAAGCTCGTGGGCGATAAAACAGGATCGACTGAAGTGGGAGGTTTCTCGGCCATAATAAACATTCTTTGCTCTCCCTGATTTTCGATTCTATGCTTCGCAATCTTCCTTAAGAGGGGGAAAAGAAGCCCCAGGAAGCATCAAAGCAGAGACGGCATGCTGCTGTGTTGATGATGATGATGACGGTAATAATAATAATAATAATAATAATAATAATAATAATAATAATAATAATAATAATAATAATAATAACAATAATAATAATAATAATAATAATAATAATAATAATAATAATAATAATAATAATAATAATAATAATAATAATAATAATAATAAGTTTTATAAGTTATAAGATAATAGTCTCAAGTTTTCAACAAATGCTGTTGATGATGATGATAATGATGAGGATGATGATGACGATGATGATGATGATGATGGGCGGGTCAGTGTATCCTCCTTTGAAACACAATACAAACTTCACCTCTCGTGGGAGGTCCCGTGTATGTGAACACCTGCTACCTCATCCATACTGAACTGGCGATGATGATGATGATGACGATGATGATGAGGATGATAAGGAGTAGGAGGAGGAAGATGGCGAATGAAAACGAAGATGATGAAGATGAAATTGGGCGATTATTTGTCTTGGTAATATGTAATTTAGGTAATTAGCAGTTCTAAGGTTGTAAATGCAGTTTGTGATGTTGATGAAGCTGACAGTAATGATGACGATGACGACGACGACGACGATGATGACGACGACGACGACGACGACGATGCTGATGATGATGATGACGATGCTGATGACGACGACGACGACGACGATGCTGATGATGACGATGACGACGACGACGACGACGACGACGATGACGATGACGATGACGATGACGATGACGATGATGATGATGATGATGATGATGATGATGATGATGATGATGATGATATGATGATGATGATGTGATGATGATGATGATGATGATGATGATGATGATGATGATGATGATGTGATGATGATGATGATGATGATGATGATGACGATGACGATGACGATGACGATGACGATTATGATGACGATGATGACCATGGCTATGACGATGCACGCGCGTATGGGCAGTAAGCAATAAAGTTTTAAGGGCCCTAATATCGGCTTTTACAACTCTGAGCCAATCAAAATCGACCTCGCCCAAAGACTCCCTACTGCCGCCCCTCTTGAATATTGATGAGCAATCGCCATGATAATATTATAATGACGCACGATCTAATTATGTTTTCTGTCTTATTACAACAATGAATGGAAGTAATGAGATGATCATAAGATTTTAACAGGCAAATATTAGCCGAATAAGCTTAAAAATTTTGTAATATTCTACTTATATAATTGACTATAATCAAATAATAAATAATATAATTAACTATAATAAAATATTTAACTATTATTGTTATTGTTATTAACATTTTTTTAATTATTAATTACATAATATTTATAATTATAATTGTAATGATATCTGATCACGACTATTTATCACTTTGAACATTGGATTTGTGATCTCTATTTAATCCATTCACCTTTTAGTACAGCATACCATTCATTCATTCATCTATATTCTCACTTACCCACCAACCCCCACACTCATCTACTCATTCATTCAGTCATCCATCAACTCATCCGTGGTCGTTCTTGACCTTCTATTCTCGTACTTTGTGACCTTTTGACCCGTGGTTGTCGTGATTGATAAAAAAATTCCGCAGAGATCATCGAGATTTGGTGAGGGTAGAAGATAAGACCGATGTGGTACTGTTGATGGCCTTGGTCAGCGTCGTCATCATCATCATCATCATCACCAACATCATCATCATCACCACTAACATCATCATCATCATAATTCACCGACAAGGTCCACAACGTTTTTTTGCACGCGAAACATTGACGAGTGCGAGATGAAGCTATGTGATAGATTGTGATATATTATTGTAATAATATAATTTATAACAATATAACTAAATAATTAACAACGTCTAATAACAAATTCATTCAACTATCCATTCTTTAAGAATTGGAACAATTTGACTTTTTAAAATTTTAAATCCTTAAAATCTTTAAATGTCAGGGTCAGGAATTTGCTCCGAACTACGCCCTAGAATACAAAAGAGGTGCTGCGGTCGAATGGACACGATACAGAAACCATACAATGAACGAGGTAGGGCGCAATAATATTCTGGGGAGTATTGAAAAGGAAAGGTTCTTTATATTGGAACTACTTTTATAGAATTAATTAAATTGAATTTTTAAATAGAATTAATTAATTTAAATTTTTAAAAAGAATTAATTAATTTAAATTTTTAAAAAGAATTAATTAATTGCGTTTTCATTCTACACTCCGTCCATCCATCAACATATCCAAGAAGTGTGATGGACATAAAATAATATATAAGTCATGATATTTATACATAAAATGTATGGCAGTTATGATAGTGATTACCTTTTAAGATTCATTCATCCTCTGAAACTTCCTTCCATCAGTGGGCGATAATAAGGTTTTCTGAAACTCAAACAAACTGCCATCGATTTTCATTTCTTAAAAAATAAATTTAAAACATACGAATTTATTTAATTGAAAAATGAGATTGTTGAATTTACGCAGAATTGTTTCCAACGGGAATAAAATATTTTCAATTTAAAATGCTAATAATTGAATTGTTACTAAAAACATACTAAATTTAATTTTTTTAATTGTGACGAAACCGAAAATTTTTTAATTCGTCGCAGCAATAATTAGTTCGTAATTCAAGGAAAAATTTTTAAATATTTGTGGAATTATTGTGTAAAGGATTACAAGTTAGTCTTGTAGATATGGTTGTTGCTGTATATTAACAACGTCGCAATTACTAAATAGTATTAGATAATGCACTCTTCAAGTAATATAATTCATAACTACTAAATATATTTTTATTTAAAATAAATAAATTGACCTTTATCATTATCATTATTAATATTATTTTATTATTTATTAATTAATTCTCGTATTTATTTCATCATCATCATCACCATCATATCCTAACAACCAGATATTTGAGGGCAACTCTGACACCTTCCTCTCGGAGATGAGGGAATTGAAGCCACCTATTGTTGCATCAGTTGTCAGGTTTCTGCCCTTCTCACAACAACCCAGGACTGTCTGCATGAGGGTGGAACTTTATGGATGCCTCAGAAATGGTTAGGACGACTGTGGTCGGTGTGGT
>JAJTWR010000228.1:927500-1032500 GCA_021613335.1 Whitmania pigra | reverse complement strand
CTTGTCTCCGCCCACAGAAATGCTTTCACCTGGAGCAATAATTGATGGAAAAGCGAAGGAGGACGACGACGACGACGGTGGTAGTGATGGCGATTACACATACGTCAGGGTGATGACATCACTCGATCGCATCATCCATCCTACGGCTTCACCAGGTGACGACGATGATGATGACGATGACGATGACGATGATGATGATGACGAAGCCGACGATGGTAATGGAAGACAAATAAGCCAAAAATGACGTCATATTTTCTCAGGTGTCAAACAAATCGTCCGGCAATCGCCATCATCGTCGTCGTCGTCATCATCTTCCTCGTCATCATCATTCCCATCGTCGGCCAGAGAGGATGACCTTGAACTGGAGGGGCTCAATGTCGAATCGAGGTCGGGTCAGGGTCACCTTTCTAACGACGTCATCCGAGCCGTTGATGACTTCATCTATGATTCGGATCACGTGATCTCGTCGTCGGTCGCCATTGACGACGGTTTGGACGCAGATCAGACGAAGACTGTGGTTTTTGCCGCCATAGCTGCAGTGCTGGCAGTCATGATAGCTTGTTCTTTTGCACTGGCAATGCTCTTCTTTGTCAGGTTGGTTGCCAGTCCACGTATGTGGTTAATAGTCATTATGTGGTTATTGATTCGTGTGTGGCTTTGTGTGTTTCATGATATTTTAGTTGAGACTTCCCAATTTCTTATGTAATGTTTTTCTCTGTACTTGTTTGTTATTTTTGTTTATGTTTGCATTCGTGGATTTTTTTTAACTTAGCGCTCGAGTATTTGTCTATAACAGTGTTCCGTACAAATGTCTTGCATGCAAAGCACCATCAACATCATTATCATCATTGCCATCGCCATCGTCATCATCATCGTTGTCATCAAACACCAAAGATTTTTTATTGGAGTTGCAAATGTGCAACCGAAATATCAGAAATGACGTACGTCAGTCAGGTTTTTATTTATTTATTTATCTTTCTCTGACGTCACCACAAGCATCGTCATCACCATTACCACCATCGTCACCACAACCATGATCATCACCACCGCCATTACCATCGCCATCATGATCATCCCCATGATCATCAGGTATCAATGCAGATCGAGAAATAGGACTTCATCTGCAGTATCCATCAGTACCCCCTCGAACCAGGCGAAATTTTTGTTTCCGAAGTCCAACTTTGATGACCTTGACGACGTGACCTTCACCTTCTCAAACGGAAACACTCTTCATCATAATCATCATCACAATCATAACCATGACCGTAACAATCATCACCATTATCAAGGTCAACATAATCATCAGGACTACTCAGCATGGGCAGACGACAGCAACAACAAAGCTTCAAATGCTCATTCAACTTACCTCGAACCTTCCAAGTTATCGAATCCCTCGCCCACTGAAACAAGTCGTTTGACCTTCAACCCCAGGACGGGGTCAAATGGCAAGACCTTGACCCCTTTGAACTCCTCGGGTGGAATTTCGACCGTCGATCTTCTGAGGAGACAAAGTTTTCTTGACCTCACGAACCCCCAAACGCGACAGGGTAGGTACTTTTTCCAACAGGGTCTCGTCCGCTCTCCCGACTACCTCACCGACCGAGCGACACCTGCCGCGCGGGCGATTGCGGCTCTTGCGGTCGATTCGATTCGAGTGGACTTTTCGACGAACAGGTCCTCAGCTTCCAAGGAATATCACGAGAGGAATCCTCAATTGAGTAGCCTGGGTAGTATGGGTGAGTGATGGTGATGATCATGATGTTGATGGTGATGATGATGATGATGATGATGATGATGATGATGATGATGATGATGATGATGAGATGATGATGATGATGATGATGATGAGATGATGATGATGATGATGATGATGATGATGATGATGATGATGTGATGATGATGATGGATGATGATGATGATGATGATGATGATGATGATGATGATGATGATGATGATGATGATGATGATGATGATGATGATGATGATGATGATGATGATGATATGATGATGATGATGATGATGTGATGATGATGATGATGATGATGATGATGATGATGATGATGATGATGATGATGATGATGATGAGGATGATGATGATGATGATGATGGTGATGGTGATGGTGATGGTGATGGTGATGGTGATGGTGATGGTGATGGTGATGGTGATGGTGATGGTGATGGTGATGGTGATGGTGATGGTGGTGGTGGTGGTGGTGGTGTGGTGGTGGTGGTGATGATGATGATGATGATGATGATGATGATGATGATGATGATTGATGATGATGATGATGATGATGATGATGATGATGATGATGCTGATGATGCTGATGATGATGATGCTGATGATGATGATGATGATGATGATGATTGATGATGATGATGATGATGATGATGATGATGACGGCGATGACGGCGATGACGACGACGATGACGGCGATGACAGCGGCAATGATGAGCCTTTTAAAAATAATGATTTCAATTCCTCGACCCAATTATCTCGGGATGCAAAAATAGCATCCTTCCGTTCGAGCGCTTCCAAAAGCTTCATTTTAATATTTAATTTTCTCACGTTAAATAATAATATAATAACAATTACGTAATAATATTATAATATTATAAAATATATAATATCTTAAAATAATTACATTATTATATTATATATATTATATTGTTGATATCAGTTATTTTAATAATAATAAAATAAATTGATATGAAAAAGGAAGAATTGTTGAAATGATGAAAATAGCTGACATAAAGTTGATGTTTGTTTCCTTAAAACCCTCTTTTCGTCAACATTTCTGTTCAATTCGAAGCGGTTTGTTGGTCTTTCGTTCGGTTCTGAAAGGTTTTCTGCCTCGACATTCATTTTTAATTGTAAATTATTTTTATATTTTTTTCATATTTCATATTTATTAAATTATTTGTGTGTTATCTTTTATATTCTTTTGTATTTCATATTTGTTATTTTGCTCTTATTTATTTTTACCCAGACATTTGACGAATGACATATAATATCCTTTTAAATTGCAATCACAATTTGTGAATATTATTTTTGAATGAAAAATAAATTTCAAGAATCAATTGAATTGCTTCCAAAAAATATATCCGAGGCAGAAATCATTCGAAGTGAGACGGATTGTTTGAGGAATATTGCTTGATGCTGAAAGATAAATGAATAATCATCATCACTGCCATCACATCATTACCATCATCAGCGTCGTCGTCGTCGTCATCTTAATCATCATCATCGTCGTCTTGGAATCGTTTCGGACTAATTCATCATCATCACCATCATCATTGGCATCATCGTCGATAATAAATCAATCTAAATTTTTCGCCCGTCAGTCATCCATGCATTCAATCCATCCATCTAGTCACTCACTAACTCATTCATCCATCCACACATTCATTCATTTATTTATTCATTCATCCATCTATCCATTTTTTTACACCCATTTTTCATCCATTCATACTTCCAGTTCCATTATCTTCTGAAAAACATCTTCCTCCACTTTCTCCATCGATCCAAGATTTCAAGATGGCTTCCTTCGACACGATGGTGGACGAAAATAGGAGGAAACATAGAAAGAAAAGACCTTCAAATAGTTCTTTGCTGCCTTCCGGTTATGTGGAATTGGTCGTACCGGGAGAGCAACTGGAACTTCTCGACAAATTTGGCGCTTCTCCCTTTGGCCAGGTTTTAGTGCTTTCATTTTGAATCCATCCATCCATCCATCCATCCATCCATCCATCCATCCATCCATCCATCCATCCATCCATCCATCCATCCAT
Organism: Whitmania pigra; assembly: GCA_021613335.1. NCBI lineage: Eukaryota > Metazoa > Annelida > Clitellata > Hirudinida > Haemopidae > Whitmania > Whitmania pigra. The sequence goes on along the minus strand of JAJTWR010000228.1, from coordinate 1,028,708 downwards.
CCATCCATCCATCCATTTTAACCACTTTTTTTGGATGACGGTGAAAATGATAATCTAATCTAGCTCTATTTTAAGGAAATTAATTAGCAAATAAATCAGATTTTAAAAAATTTAATCAATTTAATTTAAAATCAAATTAATCAAATGTTTGTTGAAATTTAGAAAAACGTCTATTGTTAATACGCTGTTAAAAACATATATTGGTCACGAGGATTATGTAGCGCCAACATTTTAACATGATTTTAATTCCATTTGGAGTTGCGAATCTCACGAGATTAACTCTGCACCCCAGGCTCACGTATCAGAACAAATCTTAAGTAATCTTCATCACCTGTTTCATCATCCTCATAATCGTCGTCGTCGTCGTAATCATCATCATCATCATCGTCATCGTCATCGTCATCATCGTCATCGTCATCGTCGTCGTCGTCATCCTCATCATCGTTATCGTCATCGCCATAGTCATCGTCATCATCAACATCATCGTCATCGTCATCGTCATCGTCATCGTCATCGTCGTCGTCGTCATCATCATCATCATCATCATCATCATCATCATCATCATCATCATCATCATCATCATCATCATCCATCATCATCATCATCATCATCATCATCATCATCATCATCATCATCATCATCATCATCATCATCATCACCATCATCATCATCAATCATCATCATCATCATCATCATCATCATTATCGTCGTCATCCTCATCATAATCTTTTTTTCAATTCCAGGTGTTTCTGTACAAACATCGTCTTCCTGCCTCCATGATATGTTCCACCACAACCACCACCATTACCACCACTTCAGTTCCAAGTTCCAATATGGAAAGCATGGTTGCTGTGAAGATGCTTGACAGAGGATCCAGTCGTCAGATGAGGTTGCTGATTTTTTTCGTTGTCTTGTCTTGTAATGTCATGTCATGTCATGTAGTCTCGTCTTGTTGTGTTGGTGTTATTTATTCGCTTTCATCAAAAATAAATATACGATTATCACTTATTAAATATTTATACAAAGTCGATACAATAAGATTTTAATCTTTTTTAATTATTCATAATAAGTAGAATAAAGACTTATTGCTGAATAAATAAAATGCCGATTTAATAAATAAATAAATAAAATAAAATAAATATTAAAATTTGATAAAAAAAAAGCCCTTAACTGTCAATCACGAGAATTAGGCTGCGAAGCTTCAACGACGTCATCGGCGAATCTGAACATCTGTATCTGAGCTGTTTCACAAACAAATCGCTTTTAGTTCTTCATCACCATCAACATCGACAATCATCATCACCATAGTCATCATCATCATCACCATCATCATCATCAACAACAACATCATCATCATCACTATCTTCATAACCATCTTCACCATCTTTTTAATACGAGCAACAGCTCGAACTTTTGTCGCACCGCGGGCGGATTATGAATATTAACGAGCCATTAATAATTATTAATGCTCAGTCAATGCATATTAATGATCAGTTAATGCATATTAATTACCCAGATTAATGTTAATTAATATCCGGCTAAATATAGAAACCGACATTAATAACCGCATTGACGTTTCGCAAAAATTGCCCATGATCGAGAGGCATTTAAGAAGCCTTTGTGATGCTGATGCTGATGAGGATGATGATGACGATGATGGCGATGATTACGACGATGGTGACGATGACGGTGACGATGATGACGACGACGATGATGATCGTGATGACGATGATTTTGGTGATGATGATGATGGTGATAATGGTTGTCATTAACTTCATTACAATCAGCAGCATGACGTAAAAACGTCAAAAGTTACTTTTGATGAATTGGCTCTTTAAAAAAGAAAAATCCCTTTCTCAACCCCTAGCAGTTTCGCTCCGCTGACTTCCTCCATTAATCAAATCATTATCTCCCTTCATTCATTCATCCATTCATCCTTCCATTGTTTCGCTCTCTCCTTCATCTTCCACAGCACGGAGGTCTGCGTCATTCAATTGTTCGTCCATCAATCTCTTCTTCTGCTTCATTACGCACCAATCAGTCCATCCATCAATTCATCCAGTCGTTCAACTTTTAACCCATCCATCTATTCATTCAATTTTTAATCCATCCTTCTATCCATCCAAGCATTCATCCGTCAATCTATCCATCCATCCACTTATCCTTCGTCTCCCCAGGGAAACTTTCTTTAAAGAGCTGGATCATCTGCTCTGTCGAACTAACGAGCACCTGAGCAACGTGATTGGAATCTACCTGGACAAGGACAGCAGTACGATGGGCATGTGCTTCGAGTACCCGTGTCATGGGGACCTCTGCCAATTCCTCAAAAACTCTTGTCATCATGGCCTCAACGGCTGCAGTGAGACCCACCGCGATGGCGATTCTGAATGTCTCAGGTGAGGCAGTAATTTGTGTACTAGTGATCATCACATTGGACACGATGTTTGACCCGACACTAACCCAAATTTCTAACACTTAAACGTTAACCCTTCACCCCTAATCCCCTTACTTTATCACTAACCGCTAACTTAACCCTAACACACAACCCTTAAACCTTAATCCTAATCCATATGACTTCTTAAACCTAACCCTTAATACTAATTCTTAACACTTAACCCTAACTTTTAACCTCTGACCCTTAATCCTAGCCCCTAACACTTAACCCTAACCTTTCGGGTTGTTGATGGCATCCTCCGCTCCCCATAAATGAAGGCCCCTCTTAACCCAGTCAAATCCAGCCAGCTAATGTTTGGTTAATCTGTCCAGATCTTGTCGGCTTAAAGGGTGATTGTTTAAGTTTGAACATGCTGAATTAACCTGCACATTTCAAGTTTAATTCAATTTATTTATGGCTTTTATTTTTTTCAATTGGTTTATTTATTATTATATTATATTATATTATATTAAGTTATGTTACGTTACGTTATGTTATGTTATGTTATGTTGCGTCGCGTCGTGTCGTGTCGTGTCGGGTCATGTTACGTTACGTCACGTCACGTCACGTCACGTCTCGTCACATCACCTCACATATTATATTATATTAATATTATATTATATTATATTATATTATATTATTATATTATATTATATTAATATTATATTATATTATATTATATTATATTATATTATATTATATTATATTATATTATATTATATTATATTATTATATTATATTATATTATATTATATTATATTATATTATATTATATTATATTATATTATATTATATTATATTATATCATATTATATTATATTATATTATATTATATTATATTATAATTAATGATTTAAATATTGCAAAAATATTGTGTACTTCCATTTATTAAAAATATCGTGCATTAATTAGTTTTGATTTATTTTGCTTCCTGCTCCACTTTCTGATCAGAGGTTGCAATTAGTACTAATGAACCTTGCTTCTCAACATGACAACCAAGATCACATAAGCATAAATAATAACAATTATATTAATATTATTATTATTATTATTATTACATTTTATTTATTATTGTTGTTATTATTATTATTATCATCATCATCGTCATCCTGAAATTGATAAGGACAAAAACTTCCGATAAGAAATAAATGTTTTGCACCTTTGCGCGACATTACTTTCTCATTTCTCTTTTTCTTCATCAAATAACAGCAAATAATAAATAACCAAATAATAAGTATTCAAAAATAACGAAATAATAAATATTAATAAATAACCAAATAATAAATATTAATAAATAACCAAATGACCCCAGTAAAACGCGATGCAGCCTCATCGAGCTACCCATTTCTTCTATTCACTCGAAATCTAAACGAAATCAATCTATCCATTCATCCTTCTATTCATCCATCCATCCATGTTAGCTCCACTTACGCGACCAAATTAAGGATTCCACTCCCTTATTCTTCTCAACTCGTCGCAACCATCCCTTCACCATCACCCCATCCAATCCCTTAAGTTCCACCAACATTTTCAACCAACCAATCTAGCTACGGGGCTCTGATCTACATGGCCACCCAGATAGCCTCAGGCATGAAGTACCTCGAAACCATGAAAGTCGTGCACAGAGACCTGGCCACTAGGAACTGCCTCGTGGGTCGCTACCTCCAGGTCAAGATATCTGACCTCGGCATGACCTCCAGCCAATACAAGGTCGATTACTATCGGGTCCAAGGTCAGGCCTTGCTTCCGGTCAGGTGGATGGCGTGGGAGTCTGTCCTGTTGGTGAGTTGATGATGACAATGATGGTGATGATGAACTTGGTGACGACGATAATAGTGATGATAACGATCATGTTCAATCCCCATTGGAACTACGTTAGAATGGGCGAATAACAATGCCAATTTGTCTTCTAGTCAGATTAGCAAGCCTATAATGGTACTTGGTGCATTCATCCATCCCTCTATTCGACCATTCATTCTTTCTTTCGTTTATCAAATTTTCATACAATTATTCTTTCATCCACCTACTAATCAATGCCATTTCGTACTTATTTGATTGAAATCACGAATCCCCTCGACGAATTGTTTTTAGCCTTTTACTCACTTATTCATACATTTATCCATCCATCCATCCATCCATCCATCCATCCATCCATACATACATACATACATACATCCATACATCCATACATCCATACATCCATCCATCCATCCATTTATTCATCCATCCTTTCATTCATTCATCCATTCATTCATTTATTCAACCCTCCTTCCGTACATTCCTCAATAGGAAAAGTTCAGCAACAAAAGCGACGTCTGGTCATTCGCTGTGACCCTCTGGGAGATACTGACGAGGGCAGATAGGCGACCCTATAACCACCTAAGCGATCCCCAGGTTGTCAAGAACATCTTTCGACTGGGTCAGTCTGACGGTCACGAATTCGAAAGTCTCGAGAAGCCAGTCAAGGATTGCCCCAAGGAGATCTATGATCTCATGATGGAGTGCTGGTCCAGAGATGCCAAACTGCGACCAACCTTCGAAGAAATCCATATGTTTTTGCAGCACAAAAGCAGCGGTTATACTCCGTTGATCACACTTACCACACCCACCACACCTACCACAGCCATGGAATGCCGCAGATACGGAGCTTGGCTGTAGACTGCATTGAGCGTTGAAGATTAAGAAAATGAAATTGTTGTTATTATTTGAATATTTGTGTATGGCATTGTTAACATCTCCACTTTTATTATTATGTGTATTAACACTATTTTCATTGTTCTTAAAACGTGATAGATCATATTTTGAATCTCAAAAGATTTCGTTGAATCCAGAAACAAGAACTTATTGTGGATCTGACATTTTCAGAATAAATATTACGAATTTTTTCAAAAACTTCAGTTAAAACTGAATAGTTTAGTCATATTTTGTTCGAATTCGTCATTGGTCATCGAAGAATATTTTCGTTGAATGAAAAAGTCGGTTCCCTGACTTTTGCTCAAATGGCGATAGCTCACATGGCGGTTGCGCACAGAGACTGTTGCTCACTTAGATTATTGCGCACAGAGACTGTTGCTCACTTAGATTATTGCGCACATGGGCAATTGCTCATACTGACAGTTGCCTACATAGACTCTTGCGCACATAGACTTTTGCGCAAACGACATTTACGCTTAATCAGTTTTTTTTTTAATATCACTTCCTAGGTTTACGGGTTCAAACCTCCCTTGAAATAATAATAATAATAATAATAATAAAATAAGTAAATAAACAAAATTGAATGTAATTCCTCAAACAAATTAAAAATTTCTAAACAAAATTGATATATGACAAATAAATGAATACAAGTAATTAATTAGGCCTTAAACCAACTATTGTTTTTTTTAAGTACCAAATAACTTAAACTTTTACAAATAATATATTTGAACCGCCATTTGAGCAAAAGTCAGGGAACCCAATCTCGCACGTCAGCAAAAGACGGGTGAAAAGTAAGAAGCGATTTTTAAAGGAAAAAATATTAGATTTGAGATAAATTGGTAATAATGCATTGTAAATTTGCAGCCGGTAAAAATTTAAATATTTAACATTAAATATAATTATAAAATGTATAAATGTTACTCTAAAAGGCTTCAGAAGATATAAGATTCATAAGTTCACTTTTCTCAACGTCTGTAGCGATATTTTGGAGACGTGAGACTATGCTTGACACGAAAACAAATAAAATGAACGCTAAGGAAGAACTTACGCTTATAAATTTTTTTATCTCTAGTTCCAAGAACTTGCCAGTCCAAAGTAAACAAATATCCCTTGTTGGAAATGACTCTGTGAGTGATTGTTTTTTCCACAAGCCGGAATACTTATTTTCGTTACATGACAAATCGAAGTTTTGAGGTATTATGATTCAATAAAATAAAATTGGAAACAATGTAATTTAACATGTTACTGAATTAAAGGTTTAAAACCAAAAACCATATGCTTATAAACTCTCCTTGGTATGATACACTATAATAGGAGTTTTTAAGAAAAATCGTTATGATTAAAATAATATTTTGCAAGTGAGAATCATAGTTATCTTTCATAGTGGATCTTTCAGTACCCCGTACTTAAGGTTCAAGGGGCTGTCATAAAAGGAATTGTGTCGTCTGCCAAATACCTGGCCAGAGAAAATGAAGACTCAATGTTCTTGTTAGGTGTGTTTAGGTTATTTACTTGAATGTTTAGGTTAGTTTTTATTTACCAAGTATATAGCTTGCTTTAAATTAAATTTAGTCCCATTTATTCATGGATAATATATATATCATGGTCAATATAATTTATTCTCAGTTACATTGACCTTGCCATGTAATTATCAAATAAACAAACATTGCAAGCAAATGCAGTGTGAAATTATAACAACAGCCACACTCAACAACATTGTGAATATGGTGCTTAAAGAGTTCATATAATACAACAACCACTACGTAATGAATGGATATATTCACGTATTAACTGGATGAAATGAATGTTTCTCCAGGTAGAGACATCTTGGAAAACACCTTGGTGAGCCAGTGGATGGAGTACAGGGTCACAAAGCTTGATAGGTGCATCGATAAGGACCTGTCGAAAGTCCTCGAGGTAGGGTTGCTTTGACATGAACAATCAAGATGATAAATTAATTACATTACATTTCAATTGAGATGATAAATTAATTAAATTACATTTCAATTGAGACGATAAATTAATTAAATTACATTTCAATTGAGATGATAAGTTAATTAACTTACATTTCGATCGAGATGATAAATTAATTAAATTACATTTCAATCAAAATGATAAATTTCATTTTTTAAGCGATGCAGGTAATAATCGTACACTCGTGTTTTGGAAAGTTATGCATTTACACTTCCTGCTTAAAAAAAGTTAATTTGAAGAATCTATAAATCATTTAATTATTCAATTATTAAGTTTAATTATAATTTAATTGTTAATACTTAAGTTTAATAATAATACTTAATAATTACAATTATTAATTACTTAATTGTTGCTTAAACTCACCAGGAATTGAACACCAACTTGTCTGACAAGGTCTTCTTCATTGGCAATCACATGACACTGGCTGATGTACTCATGTTCTACAAGCTTCATTGCATAATGGTGATAATATAATTTAATAATGTGTTTATTTGTGTAGCACCATAAGCGTAACCTTCAGGGGCACTCAACCATTTGTATAGCGCCACATCCAAGGGACGCTTTCTGGCAGTGCAAGTTGGGACGCGAACACGACATATTACGACTGTTGCCATCAGCATGCAAGCATGTAACCCATTCGGCCAGCCTGCATGCCAAATTGATGCCAAATGAGATGTCATTTTTAACTTTTTTTATTTGTAACACTTAACTATTTCTTGGAAGGAATAAAACTCTAACAGTTGATGATAATTAGGATTAAGCAGTGATTTAATAATGAATATTTCATTTATATTAGTTATTTAGCTTCAAAATAGCATGAAAAATAATGCCAGATAAAGTTTATCTACTATTGTTATTGTTATTATTATTAATATTATAGTTTGTGGCTGTAATTCATTGTTTTGTACTTGTTACTTTTTAAAATTGTATTTCGATGAAACTGTAACATCTGGTCACAGCAGTATATAATCTAAATAAATAATAATTAAAATATAAATTTCATCCATTGCATAGTTTTGCATTCCCAATAACCGCTTGAGATGTGCTTTCATTTTTCAGAGGAGCTTGTCCTTCTACGACAAGCTGAACTACGTCAACCTTTGTCGCTGGTTCAGTCACGTGAGTCACATGCTTTGTGTATAAATTGAGTCATTGAAATCTTAATTGCTAGGTTTATTAGCAAAAGCTGGTTAGTGGCTTTAGATACTTTAGAGCAAGTGGTAATGTAGACAATGTTTAAAAACTTTATATTTAAAGCCTTGTGGAAGATTGTATGCTTGTGTTTTGAAATGTGATTTTAAATTATTTTAACCAGCTCCAAAACAATGAATGTCTCAGGCAGGGACTGGAGAAGATCTCTTTTCCAAGGATTCCATATTTTTAATTGGATTTTCTGACAAACTTTAGGATTTACTCATTTAAAACAATAGGTGGACAAAGTAAAAAATGTTTTGAGCAGAAATAAATATTTAGGTAAATTTGTGAGAAATGCTTGTGACTTAGTGTTTACAATGTCTTGCTGATTTCATAACCAGGCGTGAAAAAGAAAGCCCGCTGCTTGCTTATTGTCATGATAACGTCAAGGGGACAGATGCATTCATCAGATTTAGAGGTGCGCTTCACGGTGGTGAAACCGAAAACGGAACAAGTTTTGAGTGTAAATATAACCATGTAAAATGAAAAAATACCTTGAATCGAATGAAGATAACCTTTAAGGGTCTATAACTTAAACAGTTGGAGTTTTAAGAATTCGCTTCACTTTTAGTTTGTGCTATCAATGGTTCCATCAATAGTGAAGAGCTTGTTTTGCTGTCGTCGGAAGTCGACTGTTAAGAGATTAGTGACTGATGTTACGGATGTAATTGTAATTAATGGAAGAAAACAATAATAACGCTTTATTTTATATATTGATGTTAATCTAAAGTCTTTGGCTAACAGTCATTCTCGTGTTTTCATAACAAGTTCGTTTACATGATTTTTGACCTTTTTAAAATACGTATTTACAAATTTAGAATTGTAAAGGGTGTGTTATTTCGTTTTCACGCAAACTATTCCTGAAGTCAGTTTAATTAGACAACCAGTTGTTATGTTCAGAAGCTTAGCTAACATTAAGATCCTTGTGAATGCTCAAAGTAGACATCCAAACATCTCACAATTCAAATACCCAACTCTTGGCTCCACCATAAAGAAAACAATTTTTTATTATTAGAAATCAGGTTTAACCTAAAAACTGCTTAATAAACTTTAAATCTTTTGTGCCAACAAAATCAGCAGGTCATGCAAAGTAACTTATAACTCAACAAATTGCAGATGGGGTCAAAGCTGTGTTGCGTGTGTGCTCAGAAAGAACCTCAAAGGGGCCCGGACGGGTTGTCCTTTCGGGTGATCGAGGATCTCCTCGACTCGTACATAACGAGAGAAATTGAGGCACCTGTCACCATCACTGAAGCCATACTACACACTCTCGAGTTTGTGAGGAATCATCTTGAAAGGTAAGGAGTGATGGATGGCTACCATAATGGTTATGGAACTGATAACATTGTTGATGATAATGATTAATGATTTTAAGAAATATTTATTTCTTTACATCTCCCTAGTGAGCAGGGTCCACCGTGGTCCCTGCAAGTGCTGCAGAGGTATGCGGAGAACGAGTCCGGGTGGTTGAGCATCATGGAGGAGGTCGTCGATCTCATTCCGGATTCCGATCCTCTCTCCCCAGTCGCTATCAGTGTCATCGTCGAGGAAACGTCCGTGCCCTCGAAGGTTTGGATTAGAAAATTAAAAAAAAAATTTGTTGTTGTTCTTTAGATCACAGATTGGTTTTCAAATTCAGGTTTTTTTACTTAATTCAGGAGTCCATCAACGAAATTTGCCAGAGATTGAAACTGTCGGAACTTATTTCTGAGGTCGTAACGGACATCAAGGACAAGAAGAAGGGCAGGTCGAAGGTCACCATGAAGAAGAGGAACATTTGTGTACTTTTGAGCTGCCTGGCCGAGAAAATGGCAGGTGAGCGAGGAGATTGATTGGTGTTGAACATACTGATGTACGTAACATACTGTGGTAGGGAACATATGTGTGAGGTGTGATACAAATGTGATTTCTTGTGTTTCATTTTGGTGTTTTTCATAATGCATGGTGTTTGTCTAGTAAAAGTTGTGACCAGACAATTCATCGCAAAAATGGACAATTCGTCCAATAAAAATATTAAGACTCAAAAGATCTACAAACACGACTCAGTAGTCAGACTAATATAAAAACCTGCATTTTAACATGCTTAGAAAGAGAGTGGGTGAGTTTATAAAAATTTCACAGAAAAGGATTTTTAAAATGATTTGTGATTTTTAGATAATAAATAAATTATCAATTGTCAAAAAAATAAACTGAAATAATGATCAAAATCACACAAAAAACAATTATTTCAAAATAAAAATATGTTTAGTTACTATGAAATGATTTTATTTTGTGATTTCAAATCATTTGATTTGAGATACTACCCATCACGGATCTATTTATTATAATGTTGCAGAATTTGCAAATTTAACAAAATATCTTAAATATAAGATAATAATCTTATTCTTATTGTATATGGTATTATATTATTGTGGTATTATTTACTTAATACTAATGCTTGACATAACTTCGAAGAAACATCACAGTGATTATTAATACAATGCAATACATATTATTGTAAAGGTAAAAATATTAAACATTTTGTATTAATAATTATATTGTTATAATAGACAAATAAATGTATTTGAAATGCTCCAATTGGTATTCATTGAATTGTCCTAGCACCAGCTTTCAAATGTTTGCCTTTTGTTAGTTTATAGATTCCTATGATTGATTGACAGAATGAATTATATCATTTGTTTGGATCGATCGACTGATTTTGATAGGTGGATAACTAATATCAAGTATTAAGTAATTTAATATTCATTATTTTATTTTATAAATTATCAATCAGTTAATTAAATATTGCTGAATTTAATATTATTTACTATAGTAATTATTTTTTTTATAGGTCCAAGCAGCATTTGCCTCATGTCTCATGAAGTCTTGGACTTTCTCTTCCATAACATCGTGAGTGCATGACCCTTCAACCTTCTTGACCTTTTAACCTTCCTGAACTTGTTTTGCAAAATAATTATTTTGTATCTGCATTTCATATTGCATAATGGTCATAATTTGAGCCATTTGCGATTTACTGAGATGATGACGATGTCAATGATGGTGATACTTATCATAATCATCATCACCATCAGAGAACCAACAGCGACATCTCAGTGACACTTTTCTCAATAATAGCATTGGAGAAGTTCTCACTCACAAGTTTGTTTTAATTAATTAATAATTTTACATAATTAATGATACATAATTTGAATTCAATGAACCACTAACACAAGTCTGTACAATTTACATTAATAATGCATAATTAATAATTCGTATTATTACTAATAATAGTATAAACATAATCATTACAATAATAATCATTTCTTCAGGAGATAACAAATTGAAGATCGTTGAAAGGCTCAAAACGGACAACGTACTCGAGCACCTGGAACGTTTCCATGAAAACGCAGAAGACTTGCCCCTAAGGGAAGTTGGGTTCTGTGCCCGATGGTCCCTAGATAACCTCTGTGAGTGATTACGATGACGATACTGATCATAGTATCATATTAGATCATAATAACATATTAAATAATAATATCATTTTCTTTCACTATTATTATAGTTGTTCAACATTTTGTTAGAGTCCTAGATGCAGTGGTTGTAACCTTTTAATTTAATTTTTATTTTTTGTTTCAGTTGTCCTTGAGGTGGGTGGTCTATTTGTCATTTTTTACCATCACCAACTTCATTGTAATACCATAATATTATATTCCATCTTAATATTATATATTTTTTGCTATTATTATTATTACACATTTTGTTTGTTATTGTAAATTATTATTTATTGTATTAATTATAAATTTATTTCCATAATTATTGTTATTATTAATATCCTTATCACCATAACCGAAAGGATCGAGTCTTTTCCTATACACTCATCAAGCATTGTGGGGATCCCAGTATAAATGTAATCCTTAACCATGACGATGTCAGTGAATACCTCAAGTTGTCTGCCTGTGGTCTCGAAGCCAGGTGGGTGGTTTTATGGGTGGGTGATGAGTTGATTGGGTGGGTGAAGGGATTATTGGATGATGAATTTCAGACTTCATGTATGAGGACATGGTCAACCTAACACTTCACAGTTCAATGATTTTTATCTGCAGATGCGATGCCATGTCCTTTGAGAGTGCCAGGTGCACCTTGCCCGTATCAGAAGGTGTCTGGTACTACGAGGTCAGAATTGTGACCTGTGGCATCATGCAGGTTGGCTGGGCATCCAAAGACAGCAAGTTTGTAAACCAGGTAACTAAATATTAAAAAGTAACAATTAAATATTAATGCATATTTGTCTGGACACATAGTCAGTGTTCATAGTCGTTTGTGGCTCCTTATAATTTATTTCTTGTTTATCATAATTTCTTTACAATCAGAATTTTAAATTATAATATTTATTGAACTATTTAAATTATTTGTTTTTTTTACAAATACAATAAACATAGGAGGGCTTTGGAGTTGGTGATGATGAAAAATCAATAGCCTATGACGGATGTCGAAGACTCATTTGGCACAATGCCAAGAGTTCTGAGCACAAACATCCTAACTGGAAAAGAGGTTAATCCCTGCTTATTAATGCCTTCATGTCTTCCCATTCCAATTTAAGCCTTTTGATTTATTTTCATTTTAACTAATTATTATTATTCAGCTACTAATCATTCCATTTATATATTATCATAGACAGTGTTCATAACACTGATTATTGTGATGATATCATAAGCGATGATATTATTTATAAAAGTAGCAATAATATTACTAATGTGAAGTGAATTTGTTTGGTTATATTCTTTTGTTGCTAGGTGACATCCTCGGACTGCTGCTGAACGTGGAGGAGAAACAAGTTTCGTTTTCCCTCAACGGGGATTTCCTGCCACCGACCTCGAGTCTTTTTGACAAACCCTCGTAGGACAGATTCACTGATAATTTGTCGCTTAAATTGCTTATCGATTATTATTTCATTTTGTTTAAGTTGATAAGTTATTGTTTAAATATACCAATAACATGTTCATCAATCTGAAATCCACTCAAACCATCTCCAATAAAAGGTCTGGAGGCTATTATGCAGCAGCCAGTTTCATGTCCTATCAGCAGTGCATATTCAACTTTGGTGCTATGCCATTCGTCTATCCTCCACCAATCAGCTTCAAGAAGCTCAATGATCATGGTGTTCTTACACCTGAGGGGAGAACCATCCTGCCCAGGTATGCCCTTTGAACCATCTTCATCATTGCTATTGTTATTGTTATTCGTTCTTCATCATTACGATTATGATAATAAATATTAGTTATTTATGCGTAATCATAACGATTTATCCAATCTTAATCATTTATCACTCATCTGTATTGGCAGGCACATGAAGCTTGCCACTCTGAGGCAAATGACCATTTCTGAGGACAGCTGCATGCTCTGTGCCGACAGAACTTCATGCATAAAACTGCTTCCTTGCAAGCACCCGTAAGTTGATGATGATGGTGATGGTGTAGAGGATGATGATGATGGTGGTGGTGTAGAGGATGATGATGTTATGATGAGATGATGAATTCGAAGATTCAGAATAAAATCTATCTGATTTCTATCTGTTCATATTGATTAAAATTAGGGTTGCATTAATATTTAATCGATTAATATTTTCAATCACGACTAGTCGCACAAATAATTATTTTAATCGTAGTTAACGCATTTTTAATCGCACCATCCTATTATCTAATTAATTTCCAAAAACACTTCAATTTTTCATCAAACAATTTTATTTAAGATAATTTAAGGCTTATTAAGGCAGTTACTGACGCAAACGAGCCTGTTTATGTTGTCTGGAGACGTTTGCTATTTACAACATGGCCAGATAAAGAAAACAAACGTTCACAAGGCACTGTGGTTGCTGGCGGCGCTAGGTATTTGAATGCCAGCTTAGCAACCAGGCCATGTGATGGTGCGAAGTTTCTCCACCTTTCCAGCGGACAGCCAGCTTTGTCAATCCCCGATTCAGCTCTATAATGGGCTAAAGCCCTCCTTACAGTAGGTGAGGCTGTTCTACTTCGTGGCACAAGTGGTTCCTCATCCTCAGAGTCACTGGAATATTTGTAGAAAATCTTCCTCTTCTTTGCCTCGGGTATATACATATCTGAGAAATTAAATAAAATTCAAAAATTATTATCTGAATTTCTAATGATAATTAAATGTCTTACCAGTTTTATTTTCTTGGCCTTCCATGGTATTCAAGTCCTTCAGCTCTATCCATATTTACTCTCTTTTTTCAGTCAGTAGGCATTTCAGGTTCTTGGATACCTAGCCAACTTAAATTGACATTTTTCTGGTGTTGCTGACATTGTCGTAGTATGGAAAAGATGGCACATCGTTGGCTTAAGAGCTGAGCAGGAAATATATTTTTCTCCACCCAAGAGTTGCAAACCACAATAGAATCTGATTTTATACTAAACTTGCCTCCCAAAATCGTCCTATTATCGTTCTTCGTGGCCATCTTTTCTTCAAAAACAAAAGGGAAGTAGGGGGAACAAAACAAAGACTTGAAATTTTCGACAAAAATTTGTTAAATTAAAATAATTTTTTTTAATTTGACTTATTGATCTTAGCACTAATTATTTTAGTTGCAGAAATTTTCTTAGCGCATTAATCGCCCGTAACGCACATAAATCCGCAGCCCTAATTAAAATCCGTGTAATTTATTCAACCTAACTGTTCCATATTCCTTAATGGGTTTGATAACTACTACTTAACATAATATCTTATTATTACTCATTAATATTCATGTCAGTAATTGCGAATTAATTCAAGTCGATTACCAACAACAGAGGCTTTTGTCGTGAATGTTCCCAACAACTTAACAATTGCCCCATCTGTCGCCAGAAGATTTCTCGAAGACTCTCCATTCGACGGTCATCAAGAGAAGCCCCGTCCCCTTCACCCACTCCATCCATGTGCAAGGAGGGGCAGGCAGTTACTATGACAACAGATGATGGTCCAATGGTGGATGGATTGATTGAATAGCTCTGTGAACGAATGAACGAGCCACCATCATCATTATCATAATCTGTATAAATCATGTCTTTCCGTTGACTCTGTGATCATGATGATGATCTCAGGTCATCATCAAATCTTTATACAAATGAATATTGTGATTATGTGTTAACTTTGTAACTCCATTGAATAATAAAAAATGATCAATACCTTTTATTGTTATTGTTTTATGGTTGTGATTGTTATTGCATAGCTGTTGTTTTTGTTATGCTCCATGCTCACATGGGACCACAACAAAATATATTTGTCTGTGTCTAATGAACAATCAAAAGAGACTGATTTTCTTAATTACTAATATTTGTTATTTCTTATTATTTAACATTTTATTTATTTTGTATTTTATTATTAATATTAGGTTGTACTGCATGCATGATTTGGTAAAAAAAATATTTCAAATTAATTCCAAATGCTCCAAGAGAAATACTTGAATTTGTGAATAATTTTGAACAATTGTTTCAAATTCTGAGAAATAACCTTTGTTGAAAATGTTGAATTTTTACTATCATAAGGCTGTAAAAGTTGATTTTATACTTCTGTGAAAAAACACTAGATTATTCTTAATTATTTTTAAAAACATTAGGTTATTCTTAATTATTTTAAAATACGAGTTTTAAGCTTTGGTCTGAAATGAGAGAATATTACTTTGTTTTGTTCTGGCTTTCAATGATTTATGAAACTTTATCTGTAAGACCTTACTTCAGTGAGGCTTCCCAAGTGAACAACAACACACAATTCAACATACAACAATTAAATACAACACAATATACAACAGCGTAATATAATACAATACGCAACACAACAGCTGTTAATATTTACTGTTGATGGAATTTTGTGGAATTTCATTTGTCACAATTCTGTGCTTCATTTGAGCTCTTCAAAGGCTAAGAATTAAATTAATTACGTTGTTGTGTGTTGCTCTCTTTCTGTCTCCTTAGCTTTTCATTTTGTTTGTTGATGTGAGGCGATGTTCAAAACACTTTCATTCTTCAATGCTGAACATTGCTGAACATGAAGAAGATGATGAGTCAGATGTCTTCGTTGAGTTGTTGTTATAGTTTTGTTTGGCCATCATTAATAAAGTTAGTAATATTAATAATAATATTCAAGGTGGCGATGATAAATTATGTAGTCACTATCAGCACATTAATGCATGATTTTGATAACTGTTGAGGTGTAGTTTCGGGTGCCTGAAGGCTATCGTCATCCCTCATAATCAATGTTTGTGCTGGTGGTTGCATGCTGCCTAGACCATTTCAATTTTGTGGTAGCTGGGCTTTCCCATATCAGGAAAGTTTCAAGGCAGAGTGAAAACCATTTATGCCTACAACGTCTTCTAGACCTGTCACCCAGAGAAATTTTGGTTGCCAATCTGAGCCTGGGTATACCATGGATATGTGCGATGAGGGCGAGTGAACTAGGAGATATTTGAAGATGAGCTTAGAGTGTGTGTATGTGTATTTTATTAACGTCCATTTCATGACTAGATGATTAGGACGGGGGCAACAACAGAAAAGTAACAAAAAGAAAAACGACGACACAAAAAAAATGTTCTTAAATATATTATGATATAATCTACATTAGGTTTTTATTCTTTTCTTGAACCCACCGGTAAATGAGATTTATGCTACCATAGTAGCTAAGCACAGTTCTCAAATCCAGTGACTGTATCCTGTTTTCGTTTGTTGTGAAATTAAAACGCTGATTATCCATAAATTAACTGTTTATTTGTAACAAATTAAAGAATTATTTAATAACTATGTAAGGTATATATATTTCTAAGCCGTGTTTTGGTGAAGAACCCAGCCCATCTCCGTGATGCAGACGACTTCATTACGTCTGGCAAAACTTAAATACGGCGATGGACTTGTAAACTTTTTGTCATGTTTGCGACGCTTATCGAAATCAAAATAAATGTTATTTTACGAGCGTTTTTATGCATTCGTCTTAGTTCATTATTGGTCTGCGGTATCGTACGTTGAAGGATTGTGCGAAGATTCCTGCAATATTCTCGATCGATATTCTTTGATATGCACCAAAGTCATACAACGTGATCTCCATGATTGCCAAGCCAAACATCCCGAGGTTACTTTAAATATTTAAAAATTTGTTAGGACCGTGCTGTTGAGTTCGTTTTAATCGGCATGGTGCTTATTAACAGGTAAATATATTCAAGATGTACCTTTTGTAACGTTTGTAACATCTTAACAAGATCTCTTATTGCAGATCAACACACTGAGGCTTAACTGGTACGGCCTTAACTACAGCACCATCGATCGGAGAGACTTTTATGTTTTCTCAAACCTTTCAGAGATACTAATAGAACCGTCAAACACAACTGGATTCTCAACAAGAACAATAAGAGAAGAAGAATATGAGAATCCCAAATTATGGGCAACGTACGAAGCCGTGGGAGTTTTTGGACGTGTTTTAAATGTAAGATTGTTTAGTTCTTTCATGAAGGAATCATGCTGCTCGAAATGGTTATCTCGATTCGTCCTGGCCCACCTCCTCTCATCCGAAGCTACGGCATCTTGGTTCAAGCATTGCTTCAGAGGATTTAATCTCTTTTGTCAGGAAAATATGAACAAACCTCCTAAATGGATGATTATGGCTTGGATCCAGTCATTGGACGAGTTTAAAGATCTAATGGAAAATTACTGCGAAATGCGAAAAACTGCCAGATTTAAAAAAAATATTATTAAAGCTTTTTGGAATCAAGAGGAGACCGAAAATAAAAACAAATCTTTAGAAGATGTAGAATCTGTTAAAACAATTTATAAATATGAGAATCAAGGATCACAAGAAGTACTCAACCGGGTGGTAAAAGATCAACTCACCCCTAAACAAGACACCGAAGCACTTACGGCAAATGGGTTTAAACCAGAATTTTACAAGAAGCTGGCAGCATCCCTACTAGCATTGAACTTTCTCTGTTTAGTTATCCTTTCAGGCACATGCTGTCTTTATTGCAGAGCCAAAGGTGCTCTAGAACTCGCGGGTAAGTATGGAAGCACTCTTACTCAATACAGAGGGTCGACCCTAAAGAATGCCTCACTGAATAGAAAAGAGTCCACTCAATCTCTTGAAGAGCTGGATAAAGAAAAGCATCTCGTTAGTAACCATTTGAATACAAATCAAACCATAACCTCAAATAACAACAATTACTTGTCAAAAAAGTCTCCATCCAAAGAAACGAGTTCCACTAAAGACACCAAGGAAAAGGCAGATGGCACCAAAAAGTTTGTTAAAAGACTTAGGACCATACTTGGACTTAAACCATCTAATTCTTTAGACAGTCACAGCGAAGAGAGAGAAAGATTGGTTCCACGAGGTTCAGACAACGGTGATCAGAATAATAACAACACAATTAATCTCAATTCCAGCAACAGCGCTACTGATGACCTCACCAACTTGGGAAATGCTGGTCATCCTACCTTGGAAAGTGATGCAAATGAAAGCCTTGACTTAAGTGATGAAGAGGAGCTTGAGCAGATATTTCTGGACCATCTCTACAACAGAATGAGAGCTCAATCTAGGTATGACTACCTCACTCAGTTTGACAAATACGGCTACTGCGATCACCAAGATAGCGGAGAGTTGTTCAAATGAGTTTGGATAATTGGAATGACTGACTGCTCTAATATCAGGAATATCTGATATTCAATGGATTGCGATTTGATCAGAAACTGAGTCCACATAGATTTAGAAAACTCTGCCTTTTAAATAACCAAACTTTATGAAACTTGAAAATTGAACAAACTGCCAAATGGAATAAATACAAATTACATACAAATGTACATTTAAATAGGTGAATTTCTCGAGATCGTTCTTAGGTCATTTTGGACAACTCAGAGTTTTCTTCTTTTGGGCTTTTTTCTTGGCTTCATTTAAATATCCTGAATACAAATGACACTAAGTACATAAATTGCAACTGACAAAAGCAATAGCTTTAAAAGGAAAAAGCTTTATATTGACATTTTTTATCAATTGCTGATGTAAACCAAATTATGAATTGAACCTTCAATGAAAGATCTCTTGTTCGGTTTTAGATTGATTGCTTTTTCGAACATTTCGACAGCCTTACTGTATTCTTTGATTGCCATGAAAACCTTGCCTTGGGTTATATGGGCATTGAGACTCTTTTCATCTGCCTGAGACAAAGATAAATGATAATGGTGAGTTTTATTACTGTGGCATAAAAAGTAGCAATAAAAGACACCTGTGGAGCCTACAAGTTCTGAATCTTTATGTTTCCTCAATTCATAATTGTTTCAAACAAACAATTACTTCACTCAAATTATAAGAAAAAACCCACCTTGAATGCCCAGCTGCAATCAGACATGGCTTCCTTTATATTGCCCAGCTGAAGATGGGTCTGGGCACGACCTGTGTAAAGTGCTGCCCAATCTCTTAAAGTGGATATGGCCTGAGGATGAGATTAATCAACTTGCAAGATGAAAAATTAAATGAATTAAATAATCCCTCTTATTAATATTCAATTTTCATTATTCAAGAAATTAACCATGTGCGATTGTGGTGATGTTTCAATTGGCCTCTACGGCATCGTATGTTAATGCAGAGAAATGAAACTTACAAATTTGTCAACCTACCTGATCGTAAATCTTGAGAGCCTCTTGGTAGTCCCCGGAGTTGAATTTAATCTTGGCTTGCGTTTTCAATTCTTCGGCCTTTTCCTTCCTCTTCTGTCTATCCTCTGCTCTCTTCTTGGCATCTTCCTCGAATGTTTTCATGAATTCCTCTGCAATGATGTTGTTTATTGTAAGAAGTATTACAACTCATTAAATCTAATAAATAACATCATGAATGGAATAACATACAATATAAAAGTAATAACAATCAAATTGCAACAAACATTATAATTACATTAATGTTTAGTTTTGTTATTTTCATTGAAATTCTAATCTGATTTTGTGAATGTTGAAATATTAAGGTCACCAGGATTTATTTCCTTTGGCTTCTTGTCATCTTCTGTGAATGCTTTATCATTGATGATTGTTTTATTAAAAACTGTAATTGGATAAGTCAATATCAATATTTTGAAATAAATAAAAATCAATTAGTTCATTTAAAATCAGTTCTAATGTAGATCTTGAATGAACCAACATAATAAAAAAAAGCATGAGATAATTTCAAACTGTCAATAAGTTTATGGCACTGCCATAAAATGATATCTTACCCTTTTTCTTTTTGGAAGCACCATCATCTTCATTGTCATCCTCAAGATCAGTGTTTTTCGACTTCTCGTAGTTAGCAAGAAATTTGTCTGCTCTCTTCATTGATTGCTCAATGGTCTTATCATCAGTCGATGAAAATCCCTTTACAATTGATTCTGTTTTTAAAAGTTATAGTCCATCATGTTTTAGCTTAAAGATCCTAAAATCTAATAAATTTCCAAGATATGTAAAACTAGCTTATGTAGCCTAAAAATAAAAACATAAGTGACACAGGAAAAATTGAAACATATGATTCCAAATGCAGATTTCAAATTAAAATAATTCAATTTTATTTCTTTTTCACGCACCGATCTCGTCAACTTTGGCCATAAACTCGTTAAAGTCCTTCATGTCTTTTGCTTTCGAAGAAAATGTGTCTAACTTTTGAATCATTTCCTCATAATCACGATCCATCTTGATACAACAAACCAGTACCAGGCAACCAACCGTTTTATATAGTGTTTTGGTATATGCTAAGTCCATACTTAGTATAGTTGTTTTGACAAGCCGGCTAATATAATTAAATTTATTATTTAATGAAAACATTATTTCACAGTTTAAAAAGTTAATAAATTACACATGTAAAATAAGATAAAAACTAATTTAAATAATTAAAGTAAATTACAATTTTAAATAAATAACAAAAAATAATATTTATTAAAAACATGTACAATAAAAAACCTGCATGTACAGGTTAACTTTTAAAATAAGTATTTACACGTTAAAAGTCAATTTTTGTGTGAACGTTTAGAAGCTGTACGATGTTGCACAAACGTGTTTGCTTGGGATTAAGGGCTCTGAAATATAGTAAATTTCAAGAGATTTTAATAAATACAGGGTTATTGAAATAATAATATTTTTATGATTATCATTCCCTTTGCTTTGAATCTTACATAATATCATATCATTGTCTAAATGACCAATTCTGAAAAAAAGGAGTTCAACTATTTGAAGTAGTTTTAGTAAAATGATTTTTTAATGTTTACAGATCTTACAGCACCACCCAAGCTCCAATTAACTCAGATGCTCAGTTAAAGCCATCTCTTCTGAAGTTAGTGTAAACTATCTTACTTCAACATTTTTCAAACTTAAACAAATAAGCAAATAATTGTAAACGTTAAGTTAAGTTTGAAATTTTGATTTACAAAGCAAAATTAATTCACTCCTGACCAACAAAAAGACAAGAGACAAAAATGGGAAGACAATACTAAAGAATGCTTCCCTAGTAAAGCAAGCCCTTGAGACTGGGATGCGAATCTCTGACATTGTCTACAAGAGGGAAACATCGATAAAAGAACTTCCATCGAGTGCTTTGAAGGATATCAAACTGCATCATGTCTCTCTGTTCCCAGCAGGACTTCAGATGGAGTTCAAGGATAGAAAGGATGAAATGATTGGTAGGTTTTTAGATGATGATTTACATTTTGAATAACAAGTAAAATTGTCAGTCTAATTGTATTGCAATTAAACAACTATCTTAAGAAACATAGCGTGATCCTTGAATACATCTCACCAAATCTTCCATGCAGCCATATGTGATATTCCTTCGACTGATGTCGACCCTCAAGTTCAAAAGTCATGCTTCCTCCCTCTGACGATCATCGTGGACAATATCAGAAACTACGAGAACATGGGCATCATCATTAGCCTCTTTGGGCATCTTCAGTGCCGAAAACTGCTCCTGACTAAAGGTGGGCAGGTATACAGGGAGTTTTTAAAGTCTGTGTGCAACTTCAAACTTTAACTTTTGATTGAGAGATGATAAATACATCATTTAAAGTGCATCAAGAAGCTGATTTATTTATCATCTCTTGATCAAGAGTTATTTAAGCTTAAAGTTGCACACAGATTTTATAAACCTGTATGTTTGAAATTTTTATGGTAAACAAATATTAAAATGATCAGATTTTGTAGTTAAATTAAAAAGTTATCATAATAACTATGTTGTGTTTTAGTTTAAGGTTTGAATTATTGATTAATTTGTATTTGAGCATGATAATTTTTATTTGGGCATGATAATTTTTATTTAATTTTGAAGGTTGCGTCGACATTTGGAATCCGAAGACCATTGAATGCAGCATGGGGAGTCTCTTTGGCTGCCACTGGGACATCAGGGAAAACCTGTCATGGGATGATGTTCAGGGTCAAATAATGCAGGATTCAAAGATTCTGCTTGCAGATGCCTACAAGGGAGAGGAAATCAACTTTAAATCACCTCCAGTGGGATACACTGACATCAACTTTAAGTCCTATCCCGAGCTTGCCCTCATAATTGGGGGAGAGACTGAAGGTGTGAGTGAGGAAGCTAGAACTTTTTGCTGTAAGAACTTGGGTCAGGAGATTTACATCCCCATTCAAGAAGGAGTGAACAGTTTGAATGGAGGCATGGCCACTGGCATTATTCTATCGGAAATTGCGAGACAGCTTCAAATTGATTGAATTTTACTTTTTTGAATCGTGACTGCCATCAAGATAAAATTGTTGCAACATCTCAAGGAGTTGTTATTGGTAGTTGTTACAATTGGTATTATTGTGAAATTAGTGGAATTCTAACTATTTAAACTTTTTGTGGGTACGTGGCTCGTTGTTCGTGGTGGGTGATGTCGGGCCCCAGTCCGAGTTAAATAAACCAGACAAAAATTAATAAAGCTATAGCTAACATTTATTAATGTTACTAGTCTTTTAAGTTTTTCATGGAAAATATTTATTTAGATTCATTTTTAGACGTTTCTAAGCACGCATTGTCAATAGCGACGTGCACGAACTCATCAAAAACTGAGTATAATAAAGTCGCTTGAATTTTTTTGCATAAATTATATGGGCCCCGAATAGGAAGAGCAAATTCCCTAAAAAATCGCGATTAAAATCTTACCAAAATGACCGAAAGGTCGGCTCCTACGGCGTCTCTAATGCTGGAATGGGTGTTTGGCTACCGTGCTCACCAATGCCGTAACAATTTGATTTACAACAAAAGTGGAAAGCTTGTTTACTTTGTGGCTGGAGTTGGTATTGTTTTTGATCCTCTAGCGAAAAAACAAAACTTTTTCCTCGGTCATAAGGACGACATAATAAGGTTAATTAAAATATGTATTTATTTATTATCTGTTGAACCTTTAAGTATTTGTAATTAATGTTTTTAAATTTAATGAAACGAATTTTTGAATTGGAGCTATTGGAGTCCTTTCGTTTAAACATTTTTTGTTACAAATCAGTTGTAAAGAACGTCACAAACATTTTCAAACACCCTCAAAGTTACACACTTTGCAGGGAACGTGTCTTTATAAATAAAATATTTATATATATATATATCAGTAATGTAATAATGTAACACTTTGGACGAAAATTGTAGATGTGCCCACTTTCCCTAAATCCGCTCACTGATTCCAGCATGTTGCCCAACGCCCCGCCAAGGTGTTCTAGATCCGCCCTTTAGCTCAATAAATGTTTCACACTACCTTTCTTTAAAAAATAGAAAAACTCTGACACCTTTCAACTCCTTCGAAGTTTCTGAGCGTGTTCATATTTTCAACAGCATTAAATATTTAATAAATACAATTTGCAAATAAATATAAATTTAATATTTCAAATTCCATTTGTCATTTCTATCCATCTTATAGTGATGCTATGTAATAGGGATTTGTTCAATTAACCACTATGCAGTCTAGCACTTCATCCAGAAGAGATTTTAGTGGCCACAGGACAAGTTGGCAAGAGCCCTTTCATTTGCGTTTGGAATTCAGAATCTCTTGAAACTGTTTCAATCCTTAAAGATGCCCACACACATGGAGTGACCTGCCTAGCATTCAGTGGAGATGGTGGAGTAAGTGAATGGAATTAGAAGCAATTGTTTCATATAAAGTAGACACTAACTATTTCATGCAATGATTATATTTTTGATTTGTTCTATTTTAAATAACTTATTCATATCTAGTGTTTATTTCATTTATTGCATTTGTTATTTTCTTGTTTTTCTCAAACTTCACCTTCATTAATAAATCCTGTGAAGATTCATCAAATAAAAATGGTTAGGCTTACATAAATAAAACTAACAACTTGGGTTTGCAATTATTATAAGTCAGCCTAAATATATCACCATTTTTAGAGACTTGTCAGCATTGGATCAGACCAGTCAAACACTCTCTGTCTCTGGGACTGGAAGAAAGGAAAGATCATCGCCACAACCAGAGGTCACTCTGATAGGGTATCTATAAATAGTTGCTTCATAAATAATTGAATAATTTTTTTAAAATTTTTTGTTGATTTTCCGAATATAAAGAGGTAGATAATAAAGAGATATTAAGAAAGAACGTCGATCCTTCCGCAGATATTTGATGCACAGTTTTGCCCTGGCAAGGGTCAATTCTTGATGGTCACCTGCGGAATAAAACACATCAAGTTTTGGAGCCATTCGGGAGGAAACACCCTCAGCTCCAAAAAGGGAGTCTTTGGAAAAATCGGTGAAATTCAAACTATGATGTGTCTGGCCTTTCCCCTGGAGAATGGAGTAGGAGCAGCCGTTGTTACGTACAGCTCAACCATGTCTGGGGATATTTATATTTGGAATGACAACCAATTAGCAAGAGCAGTGAAAGAGGCCCACACTGTGAGTGATAAGAGCTTTTTTTAATGCATGCATTAATTATAATTTTGCACAGCTAGTAATGACAGTAAAAACATTATTAAAAGTCAGAGATAATAGTTGTTTATTTTATTATTTGCACATTTTCTCTACTTACTCATACAGGGTGCTATATATTCCTTGACCAATCACGAGAATGGTTTCATAAGCGGAGGAAAAGATGGCATGCTCCGAATGTGGGACAAGAACCTAGAGCCAATGAGAGCTTATGATCTGACAAAGGCTCTTTCCATTGGACAGGAAGGCAGGGCTTCTAAGTTCTTAGAAACATTAGTTTAAATGTGGAATTGTTTATAAATTGCTGTATTCACTAGAATAAGAAACCTGATTTCTTGTTGAATCGCAGATTTATTTACATTTACTTTTTGCATTTTTAAATTGTTTTCAACAAATAACATTGAAGATTTTATGGTAAACCTTTTTAAGCAGTGGTTGGCAAATTCATATTGGTTCATTTCAGGGCTCATCATCAGAAGCCTCGACAGCAAAGGATCAAAAAAGATTCTTATTGGAACAGTTGACAGTCAAATCATTGAATTCATCGTGAACGCCGAAAACAACGAGAAGTCTTTTGCAGTTCTCATGGAAGGACATTCCGAGGGTGAATTGTGGGCGTTAGCAGTTCACGGAAACATCTTCGCAACTGGGAGCGATGACAAGACCGTCAGGTGGATGCCAGTGGTCGATTCAAATTAAGTGGGAGGATGTTAAGAATTTGCATGTGCACGAGTTATTGAAACTATGTTATGTTGTAGTTGCTAGTTAGTTCTAGGAGGTCATGAAGTTATTGAGTTGTGTTTATTATAAATATTTGTAATTAAACAATAAATTAAATGATCAGAAAATTGAAATAGCAAAAATTTACTGAAAATTTGTTGTTATGGTGTAAGACATTGTTGTAGCGTGAAAATCATGTAGCTTCAGGACAATAAAATTTGTTTAAAAAGGATTTGGAGCCTTAAGACGAACTCAACAGTTTCCAAGAGATCAATGGAGAACGGAATTAGGTCATGTTCGTTCAACTATGACGGAAGCTCACTGTCTGTAGGGATGTTGAACGGGTCGTTTGCTGTTATGAAAACCAGGTCAGATCATATATGTGGATCAAATAATTATTTATTTCAACCAAAAATATATGACATATTATATTATACATAACATTAGCGATATGTTAATTGTTAAAGTGACCTGAAAGTTCAGAAGGTTATCAGAGATCGAAGAGAGGTCATCCATGAAATGAAATACTCACCAGATGGCAGATACTTGGCAGTTGGTTGCAATGATAACTTTGTGGATGTTTATGATGCGGCTGAAGATTATAAGAAGGTTGTCTTAAACTTATTAACCTCATCATCACTATCTTTGCCATTACAATGATGTCACCTGATTGGTTGTTGAACAGGTGGGTGTGTGTACAGGTAATTCCAGCTTCGTGACCCACCTGGATTGGTCAAGTGATGGAAAGTACATTGTCACCAATAGTGGTGCTTCGGAGAGGCTAATTTATGCAATGCCAGGTAATTATGAAACTTAGGAATGATGCTGATGAAGATATTGAAAATCTTAGGATCTAAAATCATTGTCATCGTTGTCATCATCGTCACCATCATCACCAACATCATCATCAAGGAGGGAAGAGAGTGACAAATGCAGAAGAAATAAAGTCGATCTCGTGGTACACTTTCACCGGAGTCCTCGGTGACGAAGTGAAAGGCATTTGGGCCAAGTACAGTGACGTCACCGACATCAACGCCACCGACGTCCGCGGTAAGGTCATGGTCACTGCTGATGACTTTGGCCTGGTGAAACTCTTCAGTTTTCCCTGCTTCAAGAAAGGTTTCATTCATCATTAAGTTTAGATTAATTAAGTTTTAATATGTTATGATTACTTAAATTTCAATAAAAAATGAGTATCGCATATTATTAGCCATCATCGATTTATGAATCCCCCACAGGTGCGAACCACAAAAAGTATGTGGGTCATTCTGCCCACGTGACCAACTGCCGATTCACCGGCGACAAATCTTCAGTGATAAGCATCGGCGGAGCTGATCATTCCATTTTCAAGTGGAACTATATACCTGGTGAAGGAGATGACCTTGCAGGGTCAGGGGTGGATGGCTTGCCCGGTTCAGCCCGCTCCCTGAAATCAGGGACTCCTAGAAGTGCCCGAAGTCTCAGACAATCTTTGCCCCAGAAAATTGGCTACTCTGGAGACAGTGAGTTTGATGATCGTTGAGTGTCGTTTGAGAGAATAAAAATAAAAAAGTGATGGTAATGTTGATATTACATAATAAAGGTAGTTAAATGGGTCTTAATTATTAATAATTCCAACCAATCAGGCATCTCAGGTGATGACTGTAGCAGCGACATATCGTTTGCTCCGCTCGACTCGGATGTTGAACGAGAAAACGAGAAAAATTACGAAAGACTGCTTTCTAAACAAGAAGTCCTTGACCTTCAAAAGAAGGCCAGGAAGCAGAGCACAAAGTTGAAACCAAAGGAAGTCTCTGATTTGATGAGTCCGAGATCACAGTCAGCCAATGATAAGAAGGGTCCTCCTGATGCCAGCTTGAGATTGGTTTATGCGCACGGGTGAGAGAGACATATGTAGAAACTCTTGTACAACTACATCGATTAAATTAAATGATTAAAAGCTTTAATCAAATAAATAAACAATCGATTAAATTCATTTCCAGCTACCGGGGCTTCGATTGTCGCAACAACCTCTTCTACCTGCCATGCACTCCAGATGTGGTCGTTTACCACACAGCGGCAGTGGGAGTCGTGCTGAACAAAAGTCAAAGGTCACAAAAGTTCTACGTGGGTCACGGAGACGACATCCTGTCATTGGCCGTGCATCCTGCCAAAGACATTGTTGCCACAGGAGAAGTTAGGATGGGTTCACATTTGAAATTTATGTTTATAATTTTCAAATTTTCAAATTTACATTTGAATTAATGCAAGTGCAACATGTACACCAAAATGTTTATCATCTGAGACAGGGTACTACTTTTGCAAGAGCTTGTATAATGGATTGTTAATACAATAATATAATAAAAGCCTTTTATTGGATAATTTGCTGATCACAAAAATATTTGTTTATTATTAAAAAGAATATCCGAATTTCTGTTTATTCCTGAAATGAATGTTTGTACGAATGAATCATTTAATTCAGGTAGGCAAGAATCCAACCATTCATGTTTGGGAGGTTGAGTCCCTGAAGACCCTGTCCATCCTCAAGGACGAGCACCGCAGGGGAGTCTGTGCTTGTGACTTCTCAGGTGATTTTGATAAGATTATGGAGATACTTTATTTCAATGGCTTTCGTTTCGTGAATTCCATTTTGTCATTTTTGCTTACATTGTTGTTACTTGTAATATTCAAATTATTATTATTGTATACTTATTGTTATATATTTTTTTACAATATTCAAGTTATCATTATATACTCATTTTTATTCTATTTACAACTGACAAATGGCAGGTGATGGTAAGAAACTTGCAACGGTTGGACTGGATGACGACCACTACATCGTCGTTTGGAATTGGAGGAAGGGAGAAAAACTGGCCAGTGCAAGGTTCTTGACGTGAACATTTTTATGTAATTAACAGTTATTTAATTATTAGTTATAATAATTTATTAGTAATTTTGTGCCCGCGCGTACACTATTTAAGTTTCTGAACTTTGGCCCGTTTCAGTTTTCTGTGATTGTTGTTACGAGTTCGAGTGAGTTTTATTGTTTCGAGTTGAGTTTCAAGTGCGTTTCTTTTCCGTTATTTTAAATATTTTTTAAAATTTCACTTACAAATACAACAAAAACTGATCAAATAAACTATCATCGGTGTTGTTCTCAGAGGATACAAAGACAAGATCTACATGATCAAGTGGAATCCTCACGAACCAGACAACCTGGTAACTGTTGGCAACAAACTCATTAAATTCTGGAGCCAAACAGGTGAATGAATGCGTTCAAACATTCAATCGTCATTTCAATAATTACATCCCATCGATACGTTTCAATCATATGTATCATTCAAAGTAAACATCATCATTACCATCCACACCTTAACGGTCGATAATAAATTCAAATCACAGGAAACGGTTTCTCGTCCAAACGGGGTTTGTTTGGAAAAGTCTCGAACATCGAAACGATGCTCTGCGTGGCTTACGGAAAGAATTCGAAGCAGTGCTTCAGCGGATCAGTTTCGGGCCTCGTCCACTGTTGGGTGGAAACCACGCTCGTCCGAGTGGTACAGGCCCACCAGGGACCCGTTTTTGCAATTTATTCTCTAGATGGGGTAGGCGTACTTTTGTAACAATTTAAAATTATTACAACATTAAACAAATATTTAAGAAATATAATAAAATAATTATAATATATAATTATAACGACTTATTATAACAATAAATTATAACAACTTATCAACAGAACTCCTTTTACACTGGTGGTAAAGATGGATTGATAAACCAGTGGAATGACAGCTTCAAGGAGAAACTCTCCATACTCAAAGTCGACCTTGGCAAAGATCCCAACTCCATGACAACCGTTACCAAGGAAACGAGGCCAATTGTAATCAAGTCGGTTGCCACCAGCAACCTCGAACGAGGTCTAGTGCTGGTTGGAACGAGAGATTCGGAGGTCGTCGAACTGGATGACAAAACTGGAAGTTCAACCATTCTCAACCAGGTTATTAATAGTAATTAGCATTTATTAAAAGTTGTGAGTAATAATAATAAATTATATATTATAAGCAATTATTAATATGAATTAATTAAATAACTATAATTAAATAATACATTCTAATTAATTTATAAACAACCATTAAAAATGACTAAATTCAATGAAGATGAGCGATATTTTACTAATTACAAGGTAATTAAAGAATTTGTCACTGTTGAAGTTGTAATTAAATTGTTATTATTGATATTACCTTATCATTAATGTTAATATTTATATTACTACTTTATTATATTATTATTATTTTTAATATTATTAATTGCAGGGACATGGTGAAGGTGAACTTTGGGGCTTGGCCACTCACCCTTCAAAGCCCTTTTTTGCCACTGTCAGTGACGACTGCACCCTTCGGATATGGACTTTTGGTTGTGGTTATTATTAATTTATTCAAAATAAATACTATTAATTAGTATTACTACTATTATTAATACTATTATATTTATTATTTGTTATTATTATTTATTCGTCTCCACTCCTAGGTTCTAATAATCGGTTGGTGGCAGCTAAACATCTGGGCAAGCCTTCAAGAGCAGCTTCATTTTCACACGACGGAAGACTTTTGGCAGTTGGATCGAGAGATGGTTGGTGCATGAAAAGTAAATTCATATTTAGTAACTATCATGTATATATATTATACATTTATTACTGATAATTGTATATTTACAACTGAATATAAGAGTTTCAAATTATGTTTATAAACTTTGTTTTTTAATGCACAACCACATCTTCACCAAAGTTTAAAATTTAGATGATGTTGTCGGACGTATCCAGGTAAACATTTTCAGGTAGTTTCGTGGTGCTGGAGACAAGCACTCTTGTGGAAAAAGTGAAGGTGAACAGAAGGAAAGAAAACATTTCGGACATCAAGTTTTCTCCAGGTAATGTTGAAGTTGTTGGTGATGAAAACGGCAAAGATGAGGAGGAGGAGGAGGAGGAGTATGTGGTTGTGTTCTAAATTCTTATGAGTTGAAATTGGTTGTTATAAATAGATCCTGGGAAATACCTAGCTGTCGCATCACATGACAACTTCGTAGACATCTACAATGTAGCTACCTGCCAGCATGTAGGTGTTTGTAAAGGTGCCTCAAGTTATATCACTCACCTGGATTGGGATTCTTCTGGTGAGACTGATCAGAGGAAAACACTATAGTTATTTAATTAAGACAAGTGATTAATAATTATTATTGTCGATACAGGTAAACTACTGATGATCAATTCAGGTGCCAATGAAGTCTTGTTCTTTGAAGCACCTAAGGGATTGAGACAGGTTCCTACTTCAGGTGAAGTGGATAAAATGACCTGGCATACATGGACAGGTGTTCTTGGACCAAAATGCGAAGGCATATGGCCCCCTTCCAGTGATGTTACCGACGTCAACTCCGCCCACTCGACCAAGGATGGAAAGCTATTGGCTACCGGTGATGACTTTGGATTCGTGAAGCTCTTTGACTTTCCAGCCAGAGTGAGAAATAAGAGACTGGTTGTGATGATGATGATGATGATGATGATGGTGATGATAATAACAACGACATTACAGCAATGATGACACATTGATTTTACAAAAGGTCATTAGTATGCACATAATTCATCTTTCAGAGTAAACATGCCAAGTACAAAAAGTACATTGGCCACAGTGCTCACGTGACCAACGTAAGGTGGTCTCATGATGACCAATCACTGATCTCTGTTGGAGGTGGTGATGCATCCATATTGATCTGGAGCCAAGCAGGCAACTCTGTCATCCATTCAGAAACTAGGTCAGTTCAAGAAAGAATCAGGTCGAGTCGCGAGAGCCTCAATTTGTCAGAAGTGAGGACCAGCAAAGAAATGAGCGCTCAGGAGTTTGGGACAACCAATAGTGTGGCACCGAATCAAGGGCAAATGGAAAGCGAAGAATCTGACAGTGATGATGACGATGCCGGAACTGGAGCTTATGATAGTGATGTTCAAAGAGAGGCAGATTTGGATTACACAGCTAGATTCAATCTTGACCCACTCAGGGATAAGCCTTCTGTTATTGGTCACAATGATCAAATTGCTGACTCACTTGAATCTGGAATTACCAGAATGGAAAGGTTTGTGGTTGATGACCTGGAGGTGATGATAGTGATGATGGCTTTGATCGAATGTGAATGGATTGAAAGTTATCGCTGTAATAATAGAGATTATGATAATTACAATGATGATTGTGATGATGTGATCATGGTGAAGATGATGATGTGTTTCAGCATCAGGATGATGTGCAGCAGAAAAGTACAAAAGTCAAAATTGGGTCACCAGGCCAGAGGGATCCTATTGGCAGGAATGAGCAAAGACCACTTAATCAGTGTAAGTAAGTTTAATTTATGCTCATTACGACGACAATTGTGAGGATTATAATAATGACGATTGTGGGGATGATAATGATGATTAGTGGACATTTTAAATAAAAGCTCAAAGAATATCTCAGACCTATTGGCTTACTTCTCCTTTTACAACTCAAATCTCAATTCATTATTATCATCATTATAATTATTATTATTATTATTATTATTATTATTATTATTATTATTATTATTATTATTATTATTATTATTATTATTATTATTAATTATTATTATTATTATTAGTATTATTATTATTATTATTATTATTATTATTATTATTATTATTATTATTATTATTATTATTAGTATTATTATTATTATTATTATTATTATTATTATTATTATTATTATTATTATTATTATTATTATTATTATTATTATTATTAGTATTATTATTATTATTATTATTATTATTATTATATTATTATTATTATTATTATTATTATTATTATTAGTATTATTATTATTATTATTATTATTTATTATTATTATTATTATTATTATTATTATTAGTATTATTATTATTATTATTATTATTATTATTATTATTATTATTATTATTATTATTATTATTATTATCATTATCATTATCATTATCATTATCATTATCATTATCATTATCATTATCATATCATTATCATTATCATCAATTCCAGGGCTTAAACCTGATTGCAGTTCTGGGCTACCGTGGTTTCGACTGTCGTAACAATGTTCAGTACTTGGAGGACTCCGAGGTGGTCTATCACACCGCCGGTGCTGCCGTGGTCTTCGACCTGAAGAAGGGTAAGTTGAGTATTAGTCATGAGTTTAATGGAGATGACGACGATGACGGATTGCCGATGTTTTTGTCAAAAAGGAAAACAGAGATTCTACCTGGGCCACAGAGATGACATAATAAGCATGACAGTCAACAAGAACCCAAAATTCAAGGGATTGGTGGCTACTGGAGAGATCGGACCTAAGCCAACCATTCACATATGGGATTCAAAGTCCATGGCAGCCTCATCCATCTTGATCGGTTCGATAGCCAAGGGGGTGGGGTCGCTTAGCTTTTCATGCAGTGGAAAGCTCCTATTGGCTCTAGGTGTTGATGAAGCTCATACCATTGTGGTTTTTAATTGGATGGAGGGTAGGTTGACCTAGTCATCCTTCAAGATTATTTGGCCTACACACTACATTACATACATAGTACATGACGCACTGCACTTCCTCTCAGGAGTACAATTGGCCAAAGAATCTGGAAGTAGCCAACGCATTTTTCACACGGAGTACAGACCAGATTCTGATAGTTCTTTTGTCTCCGTCGGTATTGGTCACATCAAGTTTTGGTCTTTGGCTGGGAGTGCTCTGATAGGTCGAAGCGGTAGCACTGCATCCTATAGAAAGACAAATCCCGTTTCAAAAAAGATCACCTATCTTTCGTTAGCCTTTGGAACAGTGAGTCATATTGGCTAGCTATTTTATTTATTAATTATTGTTATCTACTTTTGACCAATCAGAACAACGTGACCTTCTCTGGAAGCATCACTGGAAACATCTTTGTGTGGAAAGATAGCGTATTGACAAGGGTGGTAATGGCAGCACATGATGGTCCAATATTTACCATGTTCACCACTCTCACCGACGGACTCGTTGTTAGCGGGGCAAAGGATAAAAATAGGTCGGTGCAAAAATAACTCGTGTCTTCGATGTCATGACGACCTTTGACATTCAGGGATGGCCAAGTAAAGCTGTGGGATCAGGAGCTGAAGAGATCAAAGCAGTTTAAGATTCCAGTCAGTCGAGAGACGGAGTTTGTGGTCGTTAAGTCCGTTTCTAGAATCAGGGTTCGTTGTGAGAGCATTTCAATTGGCTGCCTTTATAATGACTAAATTTAATTTAACAATTACTTCATTAAAATTCGTAACAATTCCATCCAGGGTCGAATTGTCGTAGGAACGAAGGACTCTCGTCTGCTCGAGATCAACGAGAAGACGAGCGAAGTGAGGGAGGTGGCCAGTTACCACGGTGATGGGGAACTATGGGGACTCAGCAGTCACCCTACTCAGAGAAGCTTTGTGACTTCAAGTGATGATGGATATCTAAAAATTTGGGCCTTGGACACTAATGTACGCATAGGGTTTCAATCGGCTCCCTTAATTTAACAACACATTTTGCAATTATCATGTCTAGCACAACGCTCAAGATGTCCCATTAATGATGTAAGAGATAACTATCATCCCTAATAAATCCCTATAAACAGGAGCTTATGGCAAGCCATTACATAGGACCGAGTAGGGCAGTTCACCACTCCAACAAGGGAGACTGGCTCGTGGTTGGACTCAACAATGGGTCGTTCATGGTCATTTCCACAGCCAGCTACAAATGCATTGCAAAAAAGAGGGACCGAGGTTCTATGGTTACGATTGTCAAGTGGGTGATTGATTTTGAAACAGAGTATATTCGATTACGTCCAATGTGATGAGGTAGTTCTGCAGATTGTTTGTTATGGAGGTATTAGTGGTTGTTATAAATTATAAAATTACTACAATTTATATTTAATAATAATAATAATAATAATAATAATAATAATAATAATACGAGTTATTTTAAATTTAAGCAATTCACAATTCAATAAACAGGTTCACTCCAGAAGATGCTCACGTCGTGGTTGCCACCCAGGAAAAATTTATTGATGTCTATGAACTCATTGGAGACAAAGGTCAAGAGGTTATAAACCTGAAGAGGTCAAATATCATCAACCTTCAAGATAGCATGGCCATTTCTCTTGATTGTTCAAAGGATGGGAGGGTGATTAGGGTGAACACATTGCATTACTTAAGAGCTTTGATTACCTTTTTAATTAATTATTCGTAATTCATCTCTTAACACATGGGGTTTTTTTGAGATTGTTGTTGATTTCCAGGTTGGCACTGATCGCCTGGAGAACAAGTACTACAATATCATCACAGGCACAGAAACTGGAGGGTCAGAGGTCGAGTTCATTTCGTGGACGAGGTTGTCATAATTATGTATATATAATCCAATATTACTTGCATAATAACATTTATAGTTTATTTATTTAAGTACAGAATACATAAAGTTGCTTATTAAAATATAATTAATATAGTCTTAATTATAATATAATATTTTAGTTTGTTATCATCTCCAGGATTTGTTATAATATGGCGTTTTTCGTTATAGCGTCAGCGGCTCCGAGGTAAAAGGGGCGTGGCCTAAGGGTGGGTCATCTGATCACGTGAACTGCGCCGCCCAATCGAATGACGGAAGGAGTTTGGTGACAGGAGATGATTTTGGGCTCATCAAACTGTTCAGGTTTCCCGCTACTAATGGAGAGGTTTGCATGGACGTCATCAGGGTCGTTATCAAATTATCACGAGATCTTTTTTTTCACTTTGACAGATGTCTCATTACATTGGTCATTCAGCTCACGTGACCAACATCATGTTCTCCGCCGACGACAGTCACGTAGTTTCAACCGGTGGTGACGATTCGAGGTTTTCAAAGAACATTTGTTCCTTTATTTACTTCTTTATATAAATTTGTTCTTATAATAATATTAGTCACCAAGAATAAATGTGCCCCAGAAACATTTACATACTTTATTGTTTAAATTTTGAACTTGTCCCTACAGCATCTTCATCTGGCAGTGCATTTGAAACGCAACATGACCACCAACTCTCAGTTTGCCATGATGGCATAAGTCCACAAGAATGGAGGCCACTTTACGAATGACACATTTTAAATTAATCTGTTAAAATATTCACTACAATCATGGCACGTTAGTTTTCCATCAAGTTTGAATGATTTATTAGACTCAATCGTACATCGAGAAACAATACAAGATGACTGGAATTTTACAAAAAAAAACATTGAAAGTAATTCAATCCTGTTTGGTAATTTAACCAGTAATAATAATAATAATGATATTAAAGGAAACAATTAATGTTATGAGGAGTACATTTGGCTGCAAATGCTCGCATAATCTGGAAGCTGGTCGATGGGTCCTGCAAAATAATCGCAAAGATAATTAATTATTATCTCTCAGATAAATTAATATCTCACAACAAGACCTATAAGAATAAAGTGTTGGCATTGATCATCAAGAGTGCACAATCTGCACAGATATAGGCCCCTTGATCCTGATCTGACCCTTTATCCCCACCCGTTACCTTCCACCATTGACCCACGAACTCACCGACTGCCGAAAGAGCTGGTTTCATGTTGAAGATAAACTTCTTGCAGGTGTCCCTCAGCACTTTGGCGTCGACTGCCTCGATGCGAGCCTGAAGTTCGGTCGGAGGCAGACGCCTTCGGTAGCACAACATCTGTCTGTAAACAAAGAGTTGATTCACAATCAGAGAGGTCCAAGAAAATGTTGAAATAAAAATGCATTTATGAAATTCACATAATATAAAATGCCAATTGACAAAACGTGAGCTACAAATAATTAACGAGTAGGTACCTTCCGATGTCCTCACAAATGGGGGTGGAACCATCCAGCATCAGGAGCATGTTGGTGAGAAGATGGTTACGGGCCCTGACAACTTCTTCTTCCGGAACTGATGAGCATAACCTCATCCTATCAATCAAGGTAATTAATCATTCAACCATTCAGGTGTGGGAGAAGTTACACAATTTACAGGTTACCATTCGGCCTGGATGACCTTTACCATGTCTGCAATCTGGTTCGGTTCGACGACGAAATACATGCCCCTACGAATAACAACAACTAATCAAAACCCAAAACAAGTCTATGGCATTTTCTTCATGTAGATTAAGTAATCTTTTCAATAATCATTTCATAACTGAATTGGAAGAAAATTAAAAAGCTGCATCACTCACCACAGGCCTGTGTCAGTGTAGCAAGTGTTGAAAGACTGGAAACTGTGGCAGAGGTTTCCTTCGGCGCACAACTGACCCAGGACCGAGGTCATGTTCGGACCGACGGCACGATTGTACGAGCCGATCAGGGTGTTGGCTACCATGAGAGCGATGTTTGCAGGGTCGCACCACCTCGCTCCCTCAACTGCAAGAGCCACATGAGCCAATGGCATGTCATTGTCCTTCACCCTAACCTGGAATGATCACTACCATTTGAGCTATTTCTGACTTACAACAACTTTGATATAATCACAATTTTTTAATAACTATAATCATCTCCTTTGAGCATAGGGTGTTTCATCTAATAAATTTAGCCTACCTCCCCGCCGGAAAACTTGCACGGCTCGTTCGGCAGCTCCCCTTCGAACTGGGGGCTTAGACCACCGAAGTACTTCTCGGCCAGGCCCACCAACTCCTCGTGTCGCACGCCTGGTGACGATGACAAAATTGTTTGAAGCTGTGATTAAGATGATAATGATCAGGGTGATGTCACTCACCTCCTGCAGCAGCCAGAACCATCCTCGACCCTTTGTAGTGAGTGGATATGTAATCTAGAAGGTCGTTTCTGCTTATGGTCCTGAGAAATTATCATGATTTATTATAATGTTACTCGGTGCATCTATGGCAAACTCTCAATCACAAAGCAAGACTCAGTTGGCATCAGCAATTGCCATTTGGTATAAAAGGCTAAATCAAGCAAATTAATTAACTAATGCAAGCATTGCAAGATTCTACAAAATCTAATGTCATTGAAATAAAAATAACTTTTCATAACTCAGATCATGCACCTGGAATCTTAATCAATTAACGAGTCAAACATAAACTTACTTGATATTCTCAACAGGACCAAGGATGGTCATGCCCAGTGGTGTTCCCTTGAAGGCTGTGGCATGGAGGTGGTCAAAGACAACTTCCTGGAGGTTGGTCTCAACTTCCTAGTGAAATCATCATCATCATAATTGCAGCCACAACAATAACAGTAGCCTTGGTCTCACTTAAAATTGCTGTGACTATAATTCATTATTAGTCTTCATACAGCTCCCCACCACTACCATCATCATCACCAGCACCACCACCATCATCATCATCATCACCTGCACCACCACCATCATCATCATCACCTGCACCATCATCATCATCATCACCTGCATTTCCCTGAGAATGACTCCCCTCTCAACTTCAATTTCCTGTTCCCTCAGCAAACTGTTCTGATTGATGTCCGACAGGATTTCAACAGCTGCAACCGACAGTGAATACCATTACGATTGATTATGATTATGATTAAGTTGTTGGTCAAGGCTGTAAGATGAAGATGATAGAATGAGTGAAAATGCAAATGATGAGACATGACTTAATGTGTTATAAAATAAAATGCAATGTTAATTGCAACTATATTAATCCTTGAGATAATGAATTCATACAATCAACCAATCAAAATAAGCTGTCAATACAACCCAAAAATGCTGAAATGCAATTGGTGTCTAAAAACAGTCCGTACCTCTCTCCAGATCTTTGGAGAAGCACTTTGCATAATAAACAGTCTGTTCCCTTGAGGTGTAGGCATTGAGGTGAGCACCCATGTTTTCAATCTCAAGTTCAAGATTGATTTGTGACCTTTTTTTTGTTCCCTATTGTTTGATTTGCCAGAAGTAGACAATTTAGTAAGTTAAATGTGTGTTGCTAGGTAGCACAATTTTGTAATTATGCATTGTGAGATTATTGAAGAAATTGTAACATTATAACATTGAGGTAATTAAAATTATAAATAATAATAATGTTAAAATCCAAGAAACAAATAATTAACAATGGCAACTTCAATTAACTGACCTTGAAAGCCATGTGCTCGAGGAAGTGTGCAACCCCATTGTTCTTCAGGTTCTCAAATCGACTCCCAGCATCAATCCATATTCCCACCTGTCGAAATACAAAGTCAATTTTCCTCATCAATGTTGCAAGTGATGATTCATTAGCAGTAAATGTTTAGAAGTCAACATGTCTGCTATTATAAGTTTCCTTTATTAAATAAGTAATCTGGCTCCACCTTGCTTTATACTCATAAAAATCATTGAAGTTGTCAACTTCAAAATCTTAATGAATTTGTGGAATACCATGAAGCTTCAATAATAGAAAGTGCCCACACAACTCAATAATTTTGAAACAATTAGTTGATAAAAATAAATTATGACACAACATAATTATGATTCGCTAAAAGATGCTATTTTCTCAAAAATAATGCCGATGAAAATTTTAAAGAAACAAAAATTACTGTTGCCGTTGGAGTTCCTGAGTCTTCCGATGCAATGCAGAGTCCATTCTTGAGAGTGGTGATCTTCGTCTCAGGAATGTTCAGGAATCCTGACTTCACGGCATGCAGATTTCGAACTTGTGTCGCCTGATCATAAAGTTTCATTATTCAATTGCTTGATTTCCAAGACCAATGCAAGTTATTTTTAATATATACATAGAGATTTAGATTAAGCGAGTATTCAAAGATATGAAATGTTTTGCTCAATAAATAACCACAGGCTATTATGCCATAAGCTTTTTATTACTTAATTGTAATTGTTACCGATACACGTATCACGCAATGTCGGTGCATGCTTACTCAAACATATAAGCAGACATTACAATAATTATTAGATTAGCCTAATTTAAGATTCTAACCCTGGGTAATATTTTAGGTGAATATTCTCTAAGTAAACGTAGACTCGATGATGAAATCAAACTCCTGAATATCATGCTTAAAACGGTTCTCGTACGCCGCTAATACTTATGGAACATTAACAACAAACAGTTGGGCAAGCAAAGAAAAGTTAAAACATAAATTAAGTTATTTCATTTTTAAATTAAGTAAAAAATAAAATAAAATTGTTAAATCTAATATAGTTTTTAATAATCATTTAATAAAAACATGTCATAGAGCGTTAAATAATGTTTAAGTCATTTATAACTACAACTTTTAACAACAAAATAAAATTACAAAAAAATTAATCATTGTAAAGTATCACCATAAACTATTATTTATCATAATATATTATAATATTATATTAAAACACAATTTATAATATAATAACAATATTTTATAATATTATAAGCATTATTATATTATTATAATATAATGTATTATATATTATACTTATCTTTGAATACCGGCTGATCATAAGTTTTCCTGAAGTACTTGGAGAGATAAGTAACATATGGAGATGGTGCAATAAAAATCAATTACGCAGCTACTCATTTTTAACTCACTTTTTTAAGATGATGACTTAATAGAGATGAATTGTTTTCGTAAATTACTTATTATGTATAAGAGCAAACTGAGGTCCAACATTGCCAAAATTATTTCACGCGAGGATTTGTTTTCATCGTGGATAAAAATAAACTGACGAATTGTGTTTGTTGCACAGATATTAATTTATTAAAAATATAATTTATCAGTTGTTCTGCTAGCAGATTACTAACGTTCCAGTTAAATTGCACTAGTAACGTCTTTATCGTTTGTTCAATTTAAGTGCAGAGATGAAGACTGAGATTGTTACAAATAATATCAATATTGAAATAACCTGGGGTCCGGGATCTAGTAAGTTTTAGAGTAAGTTTATTAAGCAAGTATTCAGTTAACGGAACTGAATAATCGAAGGTAAGAGTTTAAGGAATTGAGGTACTTAGAAGATGCCAATGGATATTTGGGCTTCTAAGTTGTTTGGATTCTCGCTGAATATCAGGTGAATATCGAGAATGCTTTTCTGTGGAAATATTAGATACCACGTGCCCGACAAAGATACCAAATATAATGAATTATAAATTTAATTATTTTAGCAATATAAACTTAATTAATTTCTAAGTTTACAACATTAAACCCTCCTTAAATCTGTTCGTCCCGAACAGACTGCTTCCCGTGGTACTTCGCCAGTCGGCGGATGAGTGCCACCTTCATTTTTACTCTCGGGACACAATCTCTAACATGGTGCCCATGTACCACCATTGTTTCAATGCGAGCCCGTCCTCCTCTCGTATCTCTACTAAAACGCTTGCTGAAAAAGATCAGCAAAACAACCAACAGCACTAAATGTTCGGCTCGAGTCTCCGACGACCTCCGAAAGCCAGAAAGCCCGCCCTGACTGAGATCTCCACAAATAAACTTCTCAGACATTGATCCAACCTTATCAACCACGTACTCACGAACGCCGAGTACCTCACCGCCAACATCTCCCCTCTCAGTTACAATGACATCTGCAGCTCCAACTTCCACGATATCCACAGCTGAATCGAATTCGGAAACTCCCAACTCAAATCGATCGCCACTGTTCTCCGGGCCCAGTTCCTCCACTGATTCCTCAACGCGAGGAGGCTCCACTCTGGTCTCTCCCAAAGTCCCCCCTTCAATTATTTCTTCGGTTCTCTCCACAACCGATACCAACGAGGCAATCGTGCACTGAACTGGCTCATCGGACACTGACGTGACTTCATTGGAATTTGCCAAAATCTCCTTCAGCTCACTTTTTAATTTCTTGATTCTAATTTCCTCCTCTGCCAAGAAATTCATCACTCGCTGCTGTTGTTCAGTTAAGTCGGCACCAAGCCCGGCCATCAACTGTATATAGCCATGGTCTTCAAAAACGTACTCGTCCACCTCATAACCATTGTCGATTATCCAAGTCTCAAGACGTTCTAGAAGTTCTTCCGTCTTCCCTTTAGGGTCCAACTTTCTTACCCTGAGTTCTCACTTCAATTCGAAAACATTTAATTCTTCCAATACCTTGATACTGAACATTTTTGATCCCACTCAGCTTATCCTTCGATCTTACTTGCTTTCACCTTAACCGCTCTTAACGTTACCAGATTCCTAATCCCAAAGGTTTCTTGACAATCGCAATGGCCCTTGGAAATCCCACTCCTGACACCAATGAAAGAACCTGGGGTCCGGGAACTAGTAAGTTTTAGAGTAAGTTTATTAAGCAAGTATTCAGTTAACGGAACTTAATAATCGAAGGTAAGAGTTTAAGGAATTGAGGTACTTAGAAGATGCCAATGGATATTTGGGCTTCTAAGTTGTTTGGATTCTCGCTGAATATCGAGAATGCTTTTCTGTAGAAATATTAGATACCACGTGCCCGACAAAGATACCAAATATAATGAATTATAAATTTAATTATTTTAGCAATATAAACTTAATTAATTTCTAAGTTTACAACAATATCAACAATAATGTTAACGTAATTTAATTAAGGCAAGCACAATAATCCTAATTTTTGAAATTATTAATAAATATACTGATTAGTAGACACAATAATAAAAATACATCAAATACAAAAAATGAAGAAAAGAACTATGAAAATAAAAATGTTAGATAACAAAAGACAAAGAAGGGAAAGGTGTCTGAAGTGTTTTCCTTGTTTTCAAGGAGCAGAGGAATTTATAAATCATTTGTTTCTTGGCAAATTCCTATCATAATAATAAATTGAAATAATAGTATTTAATTTAATAATAATAATAATAATAATAATAATAATAATAATAATAATAATAATAATAATAATAATAATAATATAATAATAATAATAATAATAATAATAATAATAATAATAATAATAATAATAATAATAATAATAATAATAATAATAATATAATAATAATAATAATATAATAATAATAATAATAATAATAGTAGTAATAATTTAAAAGTATCTCATTGCATCGAAAAATATAAGCAGATGTCTCATACAGAAAGAGTCTTCAAAGCATTCCTCGAAAGAGAAGTTGAGACTTTTTTGTCTTGTAGAAAAGTAGTCTTTGCATAAATTAATATCATTAATTCTGTGACAGTGTTTTAATTAAGTTTAAGAACGTGTTGCTAAACAGAATATTGTGAAAGTGAAATTATTGGAGCATTAAAAATAAAAACAAAATAAAAGCAAAGATGCTGAAAGATAACAAGAATAAGAAAGTTGTATGTTTTCATTCCGATGCCAAGTTGTTGTCCGTCTTGTTTCCATCTTTGTTTACGGCGTTGTTTACGGATTTTCTCCCGCCTGTTAATACAGCCATGTTGTCACTGCAATAATACTTTTTGAACATTTCTAACCTCTTTTTAATTCGGTAATTGTAATATTAATAACAATAATTTTTCCTTACATATTCACCATCAATCAGGCAGACTGATAGCGTTGACATGAATGGATGGTCTCGCACTGCTTAATTCTTTGATGCAATTAGTGGAAATTCGTATCAAATTATATTATTAGTTACAGTGATAATAAAATATGCTTGAACGAGAAAAGTCGTAAATATTCTTCTGTTATATATGTTAGAAACAGCCGCTTGTAACAAGCAGCATCAAAACAGAAACGTACATTAGTAATAAATAACGCTAGATGTATATCATACTATCGCTGATATACAAACTTAATATTGTAATTATATTATATTAATATTGTAATGCCAACATTTGAAACTATTGTGTAAATATTGCCTATGGTCTTTAAATGAAGATATTATTTTATTATTGCTGCGTTTAAAAAGATATTACTATCATACATTGAATAAACGAAGAATTTGTTAACACTTATATAAAAGGTATTACTACTATTATAAAATATACATTAATAAACCAAGCTTACAAATGCTTATTGCACGACCACGCAAAGCATATGTTACAAACACGAATAGGTGTGGCACACAACCTCTACACACAAAAGTAACTCCAAATGTTCATCAGTTCTTCGTTTGGCGGATGAAATGCAAAAGGGATGATTGAAAGATAAAAGAAGTTGGTGGGAATGCGTAGGAAGCGGAAAAATTCCATTCATATCTGCCCTCAGACTTCCAAGAGCAATGCGAACTGTCTGCTCCTTTGCCACGCTCCGCACGAATGCTCACTTAGCCAGAACTCGAACAACAGCGGTTGTTTATAAAATGTCATATGTTTGTATGGTCTTGAAACCTCTCGTAAGACACATTTTCCAAGGTTGTTGGCGACTCGAGATGGGACGCGAACACGACACCGTTTATCTGTGGAACGTGAGCCACTTAAGCATAAGTATATATCGTGCAGTAATCCACAGACATTCCAAAAATAGCTCTTTCCACATCTTCACTCGCTCTCAATTTGCGTCTGTGGAAGCAGAAACTCAGAACTGGGCGAGCAGAAACTCGGCAAGCCATCCAGACAGTCTATAAAAGCATGGAAACACCCAGACTCCAATGAGGCTAGCTACTTCTTGTCTTACCTGAGCTTGATTCCACTTTTCCGGGACTAACAGAAGCAGCAAGATATATTCTATTTTGTGTTTAGATGAAGTAAGATATATTTTATTTTATTTTTAGAATCAGTAAGCTATATTTTATTTTGTTCTTAGAAGCAACATAGCAGCATAT
This sequence comes from Whitmania pigra, assembly GCA_021613335.1. Classification (NCBI taxonomy): domain Eukaryota; kingdom Metazoa; phylum Annelida; class Clitellata; order Hirudinida; family Haemopidae; genus Whitmania; species Whitmania pigra. Next base: position 984,163 of record JAJTWR010000228.1, on the reverse strand, counting down.
TTTATTCGATTTTTAGAAGCAGTAAGATATATTTTATTTTATTTTAATTTCTTGCTGATTTAGGTATTCTTAAACTAATTGTTAATCACGCTAGTATATTATATAAAAGTAAATTAATCGAGCAAAACTTTAGCTCTTTTATATTCTAAATAAAGCCATTGTTTTATTTAAAATTTGATGATAACTGCTTTGCTTTTCAACGTAATCATTGCACATAACTTGAGTATTACAATTATTATTATTGTTATTATTATTGTTATTATTATTATTATTATTATTATTTATTATTATTATTATTATTGTTGTTGTTGTTGTTGTTCGATAACTTCGATTCTTGTTCGATACGATAGAACAAAACTCAAGAGCCTTAAGTTTATTCTAAGTTTGCATATTGTTTAATTATAATAATTACTAAATATTCATCAAAACAGAAGATGACCAACTACGAAGGAATTGCTACCATGTACCTGTCCATGCCTATGGCAGCTCAGTCTCTGCCCATTCTTGGATCGTGCACAGTCCAAGACAAGAAGATCAGCCTCAGGTTCCCTCTAAGCAGCGTGTCCTTTGACCTTCCCGAGGCACCAGTACCCCATGGAAAGGACCTCGAATTCAAGATGGCAGGCCCAAGGGGCGAACTTACCCTTAAGATCACCTACAAGTCAGATCTTCAAGCCTTCCTTGGAAAGGGTGTCCAGGAGAACCAGAACACCTTGACCTTCATCTTCTACAAGCCTGACTCCGCCCTCAGCAACCTCAAGCAATTGTAAGCCAGAAGGACATTGGTCGACGATCCGGTTGAAAGATGAAAAGCTTGTTCTGATTGGGCAGTTCATTTCTGAGAATGTCGTGATAACAATTGGGTCGAACTGGTGAAAAATGTATGCGTGATTTGTTTGCTAACATAAGATATAATTAGCCATTTTGGATTTTCCTTTTTATTTTAAAACTTGCTTGCATCTAAATACAGCTTGGAGAAGGAAGATCTCAATTTGCTAATAAATTCTTATTTTTCATAGATGAATGGCTGTTAGTTGTAGTCGTTTCTATTAAGTAATTTCGTTTCTATTCTAGAGAGGATGTCTCAGTGATGATGATTAGAATAATAACGACGATGATGGTGATGATGATGATCAAACTGTTGTCTTATTTGATAACTGTCTTAAATTTAACAATATTACTTTTCTAAAAAAAACGATAAAATTAACGTAGACACCAACAACAATGACCAAACATTTCAAAGCACAACAATATTTATTTTATAATAATTATTTGATTATTAATACAATATGAATTATCCTATTAAACCATAATATTAAATCATAGATATATTAATACCAAAATATAAAAATAGACATTAAGCAAAAGAAAGTCAATAGCTTCTAAAAAAATATTTTATTTGAAAAATCCCAGTCTATGTAATATATTGTACATATTTAGCTCTTTTATTTTGTTCATTGGTAAAAAATATTTTTTATTTTAAATTTTTAATTTTTGAAAACATAAGCTTTGGAAAGAAAGACAAAGGAATGATAAGAATTTGTAAAAGTTGCGGCTTATAAAACTGCGGCTTAAAAAAGAAATATTAAAAATTTGTAAAAAATAATTATCAAAAAGCATTTAAAAGTAAATAAGGAGCTTTCTTAATTAATTATTTTGTGTCCATCATAGGTAGATAGATATTTCGTATTGTATGAAAAGATGTTTACAACCAGCTATCAAAATGGTCACGTAAACAGCACATATGAATCACTTGAAATCAAATTCATGTCAATCAAGCGTTCAACCACCGACCAATCCCTTAATATTCAGTGATGAATGATTATTCATTTAGGTGAAATATTTATTTATTTAAACTATTATTTCAAATATACATTTGAATTCAAATTCGCAAAACTTCTACAGACAACTATTTGTTACACTCTCATAGAAATAGCGTAAAATTCCCACAAAATGTCCTCTCTTTTTTTGCTCACAATCTCATTTTTGAGTGCAGGTGTTCCGTTATGAATATGCGCTCACGTCTGATCGTACAACGATTCCAATGCTTATTTCTAGTTGGATTATTTTTGCTCTGGATTCCTCCAAATGTCATCCACTCATCCACCCACCTGTCCATTCATTCATCCACCCTTGCATCCATCCATCCTTCCATCCGTTCTTTCTTAATTTCATTCTCCCACTTTCCGTTCATTCCATCGTTCCTTCACTTGAGAATTCACTTCAAAGGCTTCCAAGATGAAAATTATTCGCATGTTTTCCGTGATCTGCTCGACTTTGTCATTATTTCATTACTGTACTAATTACGAACTAATTTTAATAATGTTATTATTATATAAAATTAAATCAGCCTGTTACATGTTTTGTCAACAATAGTACATTTAATTATTTATTTTGTGAAATGCTACAATTTATGTATTGCTACCATCATCAGCATCATCATCATCAAGAACAGATGTATGAACGGGGAATAATGCGTTCCTCATCTCCTTTGCAGCATCAGCATCTCTCCTGCCTGGCATAGTATCCATGTAAACACGTGCTGTGCTCATGTGCGGATGTGCTGTGGTATCTTGCAAGCACCAACGTTTCGTATGTCTGAGCAGAAACCTGCACAATTCCGCTTGAATCAGACAACGCTGGTTGAAAGTCTTTTCGATTGGATATATCTGATTATCTGATGATAATAATATCAATAACTACCTCAGTAATAATGTAATAATAATCAATAACATTGATAACAGTAGCGACAATCATAAATAATTGCAATGATAATTTAGTCATAAATAAATAATTAATAAATAAATAATTATAATTAATAATAACAACATTTTGTGAAATTTAAAATTCAAATCATCAAAAGTAAAAGCATTGGACGTATTTGTTGAATATTGATTAATAATTTTGTGACGATAAACCCTGGAGATATTATTTAGGTAAAAGTATTCAATTATCAATAATTACTTTAAATAATTTTTATTAACCTCAAACGCGTTACTTCAGAGACCAATTGCCAACATTTGTGTCGAATTAATAAGAAATAAAGACATTACAAATGATATTAACAATATCTCGAAATGATCAAAGATGGCGACACCGTTCTGAACAAACCTCGTCCTTGAACTGAGCCAACCAAACAACATCGAAAGGACATGGCCATGCGATCGTTCTTCAAGTTCAGGTCGTGTCAACACGCCACCCACCACCACCACCAGTCCAAGAGGAACGATGACCTGCGATTCGAGAGAGAAATGACCACTTGGAGGCCCTTCAGGTACTGTGGACAACTGTCCTCTTTCTGTGCTTTCCTGCTGGGATGCGTGGCTGCCTCGAGTGAAAACTGGATGGCAGGAAGAGGTTGGCTGGATTCCGTTGGCAGGATTTGAACCATCGAGCTAAGCAACCACCGTATCAATCACCGTTTTGAAAACATTCATCAACAACCTATTTATTTTAATGGTTCTACGCAAGTTTGTTGTTATCGATTCTATGCTGTAGCAGATGTGGCGGAGGTAAACAAAATGGCTATGTCGCTATAAATAGAACTCTTGCTATTGATTTATAACTTGATCAATAATTGAGTTTCATTGCAACATTGGACAAACAAATCCCCAGCTCATATCATTTCACAATGAATGTCTAGATTATTATTAAGAATAAAATATTGATAATAATATTTTAATAATATTAGTGCTATTATTGATAATAAATTGTGGTATTATTATACTGATAACATAATAATTGATAATAGCCCTGATAATACTAATATTAACAATTTTTGGTAACATCTTTAAATAACAACACTAAGAAATATCTCCTGATGACGATGATGATGACGATGACGATGACGATGATGCTGCTGATGATAATGACGACGTTAACAGAGATCACCACTATAGTAATTCATTCACTTGTCCATTAAAATAATTTTTAAGGAATAAATTTTTAATTGAAGAATTTAGGATTGGAATTTGGAGCATGTGTCATTACAACGAAACAGAAACAGACCTGGAAGAGAGCTGTGAAACCAAACGACCTTGTAAGTCTGACATTAAAATCAGTCCAATTGCAACCTGGTTTGTGGCTGCCAAATTTTCTGGGGCCGCCTTTTTAAGGCCCTATTGGGCAAATTTTTTGGACCTTTTTCCTATTTAGTTTTTTGAAGAAAAATTAACTATTAGTTCATAATTAGTTAAAAGTCACAATTAAGAATATTTATTCTTATTTTTATTTAAAAAAATAATCCATGTTTTCATATCCATTTACATACTATTAATTCAGTAAATGATTTAATTAAAAATTTAAGTTATTAATTAATAATCTGATTAATAAATTGAATAGGTCTATTGATAGTTCAAATTATATTATAAATGATAATCATTTCCTTCAAGTGTGGATGACCACAGTAATAGGCCTACTGGTGACTGCTCTGTTCTTTGGCACTTTGTCCAACGTTCTGTCATTTTTCGGACTCTGTTCATCGACTCTGGGAAAGAAGATTTATTACTTCAATTCTGCTGGGGAAATCAACTTCATTTGTGGTAAGATGGGTTGCTGAGATTGAAAGGATTAGATGGCTGATCAGATGGGCTGGGTGATAAGCCTTCTAAGCATCCTTAGATGTATGTTTTTTACTTTAGGAGGAGCATTTATGTTGTGAATTGTGCAGGCTTTGATTATTTTCTTTTCCACATTTCTACATTTCACAACCAAGTAGAAAAGTGTATAATAATAATAATAATAATAATAATATAATAATATAATAATAATATAATAATATAATAATAATAATAATAAGAATAATAATAATAATAATAATATAATAATAATAATAATATATAATAATAATAATAATAATAATAATAATAATAATAATAATAATAATAATAATCATAATAATAATAATAATAATAATAATCATAATAATAATAATAATCCTAATAATAATAATAATAATAATAATAATAATAATAATAATAATAATAATAATAATAATAATAATCCTAATAATAATAATCCTAATAATAATAATAATAATACTAATAATAATAATCCTAATAATAATAATAATAATCCTAATAATAATAATAATCCTAATAATAATAATCATAATAATAATAATAATAATAATAATAATAATAATAATAATAATAATAATAATAATAATAATAATAATAATAATAATAATAATAATAATAATCCTAATAATAATAATAATCCTAATAATAATAATAAATTTGTTTCATTTCTTCTTCTAAAGGTCTGGCCACAGCCCTGAGCCACATCTTGTACGGGGTGGGAATGCATGTTGTGTACAAAATGTCGCCATATTTCCTCAGCTACGCTTTTGGCCTTGGCTGTTTTTCGTCCATTTTGTTTCTTGCTGCTGCCATCTGTATGTGCATCGACGATATCGTCGGTTCGCTCAAGAAACTCTGCGGTTACGATGACGACGACGACGACGATGACGTCAGAGTGTGAAGATATTTTTTGAATTATTTTTTTTTAATGTTTTTATGCGTCTGAAATTATGTGATAATTACATTTATCGAAGATTGTTCGACTGTTTTTAAAAAATTATGTCAGATTGATTGAAAAAGAGCACGCAATCTGTGCTTTTGTGCTGATGCGAGATTCTTCATGTCATCAAAAAATGTTTTTATCAGAATTTATCTAGTAAAAAGTGAATATAGTGAGATTTTATAAATTGGACTTCATTAAAAAATAATTTAAAAATTTCGTTTATTGTAAGAAAATTTTATACTTTTCGAATTTGACACTTCAAAATTGACTCCAAATTCTGAGTAACAAAGGTTTACGTTTTCATTTTTCAAATCCTCTCTCCTTATTGCTTAATCAACTGAGTTGAAGGTTGGTAATTTTTAGTTGATGTCAGTTTCATTTAAATTATTCATTTAAATTTTTATTTAAAATTAATTTAAATTATTAATTTAAAATTATTCAGTCTTCGTCTGCTACACGAGGTGTCTTAATTGATGACTTAATTGGATCTCATTTCATCTAAAACGTTTGTCATTCGTTTGTTTCAAAGGCTTTCAAAGATTTTCTGAAACTTTGAATCGTTCTGCTTGCTGATTGTGCTTATAAAAATCGTGTAAAAATCCTTTTATTTTTCACATGCTCTAAGTACAATCTGCTTTTTATCTGGCAAACATCGTTTGTACTTATTGTAGACATTTTTAATCCAATCAGCATTGATTTCAATCCAATCAGCATTGATTTCAATCCAATCAGCATTGATTTCAATCCAATCAGCATTGATTTCAATCCAATCAGCATTGATTTCAATCCAGTCAACACTGATTTCAATCCCACCAGCAATGATTCAATCCATGTTCACCAAACATTCGTAAGGTTGTTGATCATCGAAACTTGTTCAACATTTCATTGTGAAACTCAAGCATGCTTGTTTATAATGAGGATATTTTGACATGCAATTACGAAATTATAATTAATATTTTTTGCCGATAATTTTATTTACATCTTAATAAATATACTTGGCGAAGCACCATCTTCAGCTGTTCTCCTGGCATCTCAAGTATTTTCTAAATGTTTGATGTGACAATGTTTGATGTACCTATAGATATATTCGTGTGTTACCAATGTTCATCTGAAGCTGCATTGTTTGGTTCATAAGAATTCTGCTTCCAATGAAGATATTTTTGTGACTATTCAGTAATATTTCAAAAGCAAATGGTGTTTGCAATCGACAAAATATTCAATTGTTAAAACAAGTGGACAGTAGGATAACATTCATGCGCAAGTTCTTAGAATCTCGCTCCTGTGAGAAAATTACCACTAAATCTTCGTCTAATTGCGGCTTAAAAATTTGTTGGATTCTTGTTTATTTGGGTTTGCCGTCCACCATCATGTTTTACTTTTTTCGAGACATTTGCCTTTTCTAAAATAGTAACCCATTCTTACATTCCGTGTGATCATTCATTTTCAATCCAGATTTCTTTTCTTATTCTTAACAACAAATTCCCTCGTTGAACATTTAATTGAGCATTTCACCTAATTGGTAATATATTAATATTTGCCACTTAGGATTATTTTGTCATGAAAATTCCAGACACATTTTTGAATTAAAGTTCACTTTTCCAAATATAAATTGCTAGACAGATGAAGATATCTTCAAATCGTTATTGCTTCACAAAAGGAAAAAAGCAATTTCATTTATAATTTCGTTTATTTTAGTAATAACAAAACTGATAAAAGCCTTACGTGGCATGTGTTCGGCTCGTCTGGCTACGATACAAACAAAAGGCTTTCTCAAGAATGGGTTCGATGCGTGCGCCCATCAAATCGAAAGAAATTTAAATGAATAAATAATCCAATTAGAAGTATAAGTGCTCTGTCAAAACAGAGATTGGACCCTAAGTGGCTTTTAATGAATTCAGCTAAAATACTTGGCACTTCCGAGAGTAAAGGCAAGATAAAATATTTCTTCAATATTTTGAAGGTATAAGAATGTTTTAATTCTACACAAATAAGTCCTTTTGTCAACCAAGCAGGAGTACGCTTAAAAGTGCTTCTAACAAACTGCTACAATGAAAATGCAACCTCAAAAGTACCACCTTCTGTTAATATTTCGCAAGGTATATTTTTGATACCTTGCACGTCTAAAATTTTAAAGAGTGAGAAATAATTAAAATCCAATGCAATTATTTAATTACAATGTGGCCCCTATAAAAGATATCACATTCTTTATCCAAGGGCTTTTTTGGGCTCCTTCGATAAATTCCTCGAAACTTATTTTTCCGTCATTGTTAGTATCCAACATTTTGAAAATATCCTCAGCCTTTTTTTGATGCTTTTCCTCGTAAAGAGATTTTGGCGTCACCATTTTGTGTAAAGCCTGTTAAGATGTTCAATCACGTTTGTGATATCTAAACTAATGTCAAAGTTATTTAAATAGTTTACCCAAATTCAAAGTTATTTAAATAGTTTATCCAAATTGACCCAGTTTGCTAATAGTTTCAAAACGTACCTCTGACATTTCATTCATCTCGGTTTTGGAAATAAATCCATCTCCGTCGGCGTCGTACATCTTGAAAGCCCATTTTAACTTTTCGTCGCTGTGACCTTCTCTACTCAAATTCAGAGCGCACAGAAATTCCCTAAAATCTATCGTCCCGTCATGGTTGGCATCGAGAACTTTAAAAGCTTGACCGGAAAATATGCTGGAATCGCCCATCGGAAATATCTGAGAATAAATGTTTTGGAATTCGTGCAGAGTCACTTTTCCGCTTGGAATTTCTTTCATGAAAACTTTGTACCATTTGTGTATCTCTTCGTTCGTGAAATCCGTCGTGGCTCTGAGATCCTGGATCGTTTGAGGTTCCAATTTACTCGAATTCTTTCCCATTTCAAGTTTCGAAATTGCCTTGCGATTTCTGTTGAACCCGACAAAATGGCAAATCTTTGGCGAGTCCGATTTATAAATAATCTCAAATCCTTATTTTTATGTTGAATATCTTGAACTGGGTTCAGTTGCTTATTATCACTAATTAACCAAACAAAATCCTTTCAACGGCGATTGTCGCAAACAAATAATCTTGGGAAAATCGACCAACAAAAACAAATACCATCGCACTTCTAAGACTCATAATACCATGATTGACAGAGCTCAGTGCACACAAATAAACTATTCAGGAAATAACTTATTTTCTTTTCCATTGACTGAACAATTCAGAAAATATCATTTGATTTAGTTCCATTCAATGATTGATTAAACAATTGTTCAAAATCTCGGGCGTCAACTTTTAATTGCACAACATATGAATTTTGTGCTACGTAGGTAGATCCCTTTGAAACGTAGCTTTGATCACTTACTCTGGAAATCGTAACGAATTTTCATATATTTATCTATGAATGGATTGGTGCTCGTTAATATCCAAATTAATAAGCACGTTTCATCAGAGTCTTACCTAGGAATTTAGAAAATTTCTTATTAGAAACCCAAAAACCCTTATTCTGTGTCTATGTAACATATGCGTAAAATAGAGTCGTTACTTGGCATGCAGGTTAGCCGAATGGGTTACATGCCTGCAAACGGCGGTCGTATTGTGTCGCGTTCGAAACCCAGCCTGCATTCCCGCCAGCGCCCTTAGGAAGGAGCGCTATACAAATGTTTACAAGAAGCGCCTCTGACGCTATGTCCAGGTACCCCGAGGAGGTGGAGGTGCTTTTCCAGTCGCGACTCAGTGGTCGGTTCGAAGAGGAGAGGGCACGAAAGCGGATGAAACTGCCAACATATGAGGTTGGGAGACCCAGGTGTTCTTGAAAGGAACAAGGGACACTTGTGGAAAAAACTTTTGGGTTGGTTGTTGTGCATGATTCTAGGAATAATTATCAATGAGCTATTGGGTGTCAATGATCAGATAGGATAATTAATGGTTATTATTATTATTATTATATTATTATTATTATCATCATCATCATCATTATTATTATTATTATCATCATCATCATCATTATTATTATTATTATTAATTATTTTGTAGAAGTACGAAGCAGATCGGCTTCCATTTATCTGGTGAGAATTTATTTTTATTAAAAAGTTTTTAAATTTCTATAAAAACAACCTTGGCTTTTTTTATTGTCAATAAATTACATTTCATCTAAAGTTTTACAAGCGATAAAACAAAACATTTTCTTTAGTTCTGAACTATAAAACAGTTTTGATTTTAGAAGTATTCGAACATTTACCCGTTTCTGTTTTACAACTTAAATGAAACACTCGGATTATAATTACATAAAAATTACATTTTTAGATAATCTCCCAAAAACTAAAGACTTTACATTTTTTATGAATCAACTAGAACGTGCTTATTTTGGATATTTGGATATGCACCCTGTTAAACAAGACACGCCCGTTAATCTCAAGGATTTTTTGCTGACTTGTATCCTTTTTATCAAATTTATAGTTTTTTCTTAATGCTTTTTGCTTTGTAACTCCTTAAATTATAGGAAGTATTATTTTTTATGGAGTCGACTATAGGGAGCATGATATTACATGATAATTCATTACGATATTCACAGTTTTTTGCTTAACAATTATAATTTCATCAACACGTTGGAAGAGGCGGTAAAACCGTCCGAGCTGCACACAGCCTTAATGAGATGAAAAATAAGAGACATAGCTCCACCCCATGAACAAAATTAGCTCCGCCTATAATGATTAAAAGTAAATATATATTTAATTAAAGGTTTACCGATATGTCGCGAGGTGTCTCTACTAAATTTTTAAATTTTGACATGACTAGAAGTTTTTCACAAATGTACATGTATAATAGATAATCGTGCTATATTTTTATATTCTTTAAAATAATGTACATTTGTGAAAAACTTGAATGGAGGGCTCACCTGCCAGCCCAAGTGATAGTGAAAGGAGTTCTACATAACATTCAAAAAGAGACGTTGAGACTTTTGCCAAAGAATGTGGAAACATTACTGTTTCCTAACTATAATTGTTTTGAGAGCAGTGGGTCATTCCATAAGTATCGGACGATTGTATTTATTATGACGAGTATTGTGAATTATTAGTACCAGGCGTCGTTATGAGTTATTAATACTTCCGTTTTTATGCCATTAGGAGTTCAAATCGCAGGAGCTTCTATAACTAAAACCTAGCAATTTTATTCCACCAATGAGAGACTTTATGATAACTTGGATTCAGATATGGAATAGACGTTCACACTTAAATTTCTTATACACGATTTACGACATTTTCCGGCTAAACCCCGGCTATCATTTGCCGGATTCGGGGCCGCAGTCCCCGGTCGATTCCTACTGGCAAGTCTGAACACTCGAGCTAGAAACCTTTACAAACATTTTGTTAAGCTGAAGATCTGTCGGGGGACTAGATTTTCAGAGTGAAGGGCCAACCAGGCAACATGAAGCTAGAAAAGCTGAAGAGGAGGTAAAATTAGAAATGAACCATTTAAGTAGGGATATTAGACAAAAAGTAAGGGACAAAATTGGACCATTACAAAATAGTGAGGGGCAAACAGTTGATTCAGCAGAGAAAACAGCCAATATATTAAATAGCTACTTCAGTTCAGTTTTTACTAAGGAAACAATACGGAACATACCAGAACTGCCAAGGAGATTCCAAGAGATTGAGATAAAGTTGGATACAGTGAACTTCTCAAAAACAGGGGTAATTAAGCAACTGACTTTCGTTATTTGAAGATTCGAAAATGTATGTCACTCGAAGCCCGTAACAAGTAGTACCGCTGCTACCACCAATACCCAGTTCTTTACCAGAAACAAGGAATTGGAACTAAAGCTTTATTTACAAGCTAAAATCTTGGACTAAAAACTGCAGGAAACCGTCATAAACTCTAAATAATCATGTACATTACTCGATATTACTTATTATTTCTTACGTTATTGGGACATTGAAACGCAACATTATTCGTCAATGGCAATAGGACGTCTGTTAGCGGGAGTTTTTTCCCTTATGTCTTTCCTTTATATATGTTTTCCTTTTGGTTCCAACTTGTACTGGTTTTGTGTTTCAGTAATAAAAAAAGGAAAAAAAATAAACCAGTCATCAAAACCATCTTAATAATAATAAAAACAGCAGTCATCGAGCTCATATTTATACAAGTTGGATTTGATTAGCAATTCTAACAAAATCTATTAAAATATCAGCCAATCCTAACAAATTCTACGATAATATCAGCCAATCGAAATTCACGAAAAAAGGTCAATACACAACTACCAGTTGATTAAACGAGTTGTCCTAAAAACAATAATCATTATTTTAAATTACCTATACCTCGAGCTCAAGAATAACATTGACTAGCTTAAACAAGTAATCGATATCTAATGAAATGCACTCGCAAGCTACAAATCATCCTATTAATAACAAATCTAGGAGACATGTCTGGTCATCTCAGAGACCCAACCATGACAAATTTTTTAATTGAATTAAAAATTCCTTCTCAGAATTTCTTGTGAGTCTTCTCTGGAAGAATCTCTTTAATCTCAGCTTTATTTCTCAGACATGATGGAGGCATTTGAAATGATATTTCATAATTAAAGATGCTGGAACAATAGTTATAATGAAAATAATATTAAATTAATATAATTACAATATATAATATGTAATCTAATTATTTTAATATATATTTATTAATATAGTATAAAATGTATAATTATAATAATATATAACATTATTAATAATAAGTAATAATTCATTTACAAAAACTTCATTTATGAATGTAAAAAATTAGGAAACTTGTTGTATCTTTACCACTATGTTCGTTTATTGCTACAACTAAAAGCAACTAGAGTATGAGAGACTAACTGGGAGATGGATTGGAATGGAATGAGAGATTAGTGAGAGCAATCGGAGAGCGATCTTTAACCTAATACATTGCTACTTAAGGTAACAATAAAATATACTGAATATTATATATAACTAATTATATAATAATAAACTTAATTATTATTCCACTATAACAAAACTGCTTAAAAAGATGCCATAAAAGTATTTCGGATTGGACTTTCATAAAAAAAGAACAACATTTTGAAGGACTTATTTTGAAACGTCGACAATAAATGTCAATATGTATAATATACGTACAATCAATATCTACGATATACACATAATACATATACACAATAACATTTGATTAAGACATTTTTATTAGACGAATATCTTTTAATACAACAAATCAAATCAACTTCTTTTAATTCAAAGACGCATTAATTGTTGTGCAGGTTAGCCGAATGGGTTACGTGCCTGCATACGTCGGTAATGGCAACAGAAGTAATATGTCGTGTTCGAGACCCAGCCTGCGCTGCCACCAGCGCCCTTGGGAAGGAGCGCTATATAAATGGTTGCAAGAAGCGCCTCTGACGCTATGCATATGGCGCTATGTAAATGAAGTTGCTTACTCAGTTACTTAATTGTTAATGTGCAAGCCTATTATTTGTGTTTGATTAGTTCTTGATAATGAACAAAGATAAAGAATTCTGTTGTTTTCATTTAAGTGTTAATTGTTTAGGTATTAATTATTTATGTATTCATTGTTTAAGTATTAATTATTTATGTATTAATTATTAAGATATTAATTAATTATATATCAATTATTTAGGTATTAATTGGTTAAGTATTAACTAATTAAGTGGTTCCTCTGCCAGGGACACGTGTCCCATACCCATTTCTTTTTAATTTGATATTTGTGTTCAATTGTGAGCAATTGGCCATGTATGCCACAGTCTGATGACATTATTTAATAAAAAGTAAAGGATTCATTGTAAACAACAACCAACTTTTTTAGGGATTATCTTCCTAAATCTTCTCTTCCTTACATTTTTGAAAGGCCTGCACACTGTAAAACAAATTCCATTGGTCAAATTAATACCAATGAAACTGATCAAGAGATTAGGATAACAACCAATTGGTTCCCTGACTTTTGCTCACATGGCAGTTGCTCACATGACAGTTACGCATATAGACTGTTGCTCACATAGATTATTGCGCACATAGCAACAGTCTATATGCGCAAATGTCATGCGAGCAACCGCTGTGTGAGCTATTGCCATTTGAGCAACAGTCTGGTCACCCAACCAATAGTAGAACAGTTTATATCCATGCATCCAATTAAATTTTTTATCCTTATCTTTCTTTTTCACTGAAGACTCCTCCTCCACAACCCTATCGTCGTCAAAATCATTGGAACAGATGAGTATCTGGAATTCGATAATCATTACTAAGATAAAACAAATAAATGCCATTAATTCAGCAAGCAGTTAAAAATGTAATTAAAATTGTACATCCAAAAGCAAAATTATACCATAAATTAACATATAAGATAAATGCGGTTAACCTTAAAACGAAATAAATTTTTCATAAAATTAGTCAAAAATTAACAAAATTAAATTAAATTTTTTTTTATTTACGATCTTTTCATTCGAAAAAGAGCCAAGGCGTATCATAAAAACCAATACTTAAACATCCGACAATATAATATCAAACATAACAAAAGCTTCTAAAATCAGTTTCCAAGCAATATCGAGTTCCAATTAACTTGAACAATTTACAACTATTATCCTGGGCATCCAATCAGTCACGGTTTCACTCAAATTTACTAATTAGCTGTTTATTTGTTTTATTTACAAAATCAATTGTCTCCTTTTAAAACCATCCATGGATTCTGAAGAGTTTTTATTTAATCCTGATCATGTCGAGAAGGCAGTCTTACAGTTTAACAAGGACCCTACCAACGGGACATTGAATGATTACCTTATTAAAGCACAGCTATCAACATCTGCCTGGACTTTTGTCTGGGTTCTTCTGAAGACCGACAAACCTTCTGAAGTTCAATTTTACGGGGCCACTACTTTACACTTGAAGATTTCGAAATATTGGCAAGAGGTACCGGCAGATTTTGTTTTATCCTTACGAGACAGGTTCTTCCAACTTTTGAGGCTGTACTTAGACGAATGTCACGGAAATGTATTCAAAAAAGTCTGTCTTTGTCTTGGCTGCTTCATCTTGCAGACAGTGACAAGGCAGTGGTCAAACGCTTTATGCGAACTGGTGGCTTCTGTAGCCAATCCTCCTGGCGAGAACCCAAAAGAGAAAAGTGTTTATCAAAAGATTTTACTGGAAATTCTGAGAACTATCCCAGAGGAGTTTTGAAATTACGTCTGCCTCTGTCTGAGAAAGTTCAAGTCGCCAATAAGCTCATGAATGCATCTGATATAGTTTATGGGCTGATAAACAAAATTCTTGCTGAAGACTGGCCAGAGGAGTTGAAGATAGCCGCCTTTAAATGCTTCAAAAGCTGGTGTCATTCGGATATTTGCACATTTCAGCCAGAAAATGAGTCGCTCCTCATCCAACTATTCGATCTTCTAAAGTCGCAGAAACATTCCCTGGAGGCAGCGGATGCCCTCGTTCAATTCTTCAAACTCAAACCAAACCCCAACAACTCGAGAGTCATGAAATACCTGCAACTTGTCATAGAACTTGGGTCGTTCTTCGAACAACAGTCGCACAACATTGACCTTGCCCAGAACCTGACAAAGGTATTCGTTTCTGCAGCTGGAAACAACATGGAACAGTTGCTAATTTCCGAAACCCTCGACAACGAACATTTCGCAATCTCAGTCGCTCTGCTTGAACTAGTCTTGAAAACTGTAGCCATTAGACATCAGTATCCCACTGAAGAACTTTGTAGCGATCTCTCGTTAGACTTTGGTTGACTCTACAACACAATTATTCGCGAGGCAGCTATCCGCGTCTAATCGCAAAATTTATTAAAACCTTGTTACCAAATTTGTTCAAAATATTGCCAACTAAGATCAGATACCCACCTGAAAACTTGTACAGCCAGTGGGTGAAAAAAGATAAAGAACAGTTTCTAGGCTACAGACAAAAATTGTCCGAGTTTGCAAGAGACTTGACAATGTCAATCGGTTTCATGTCAATGAGACAGATGGTCCAACTTTTAAGGTACCAAATATCCAACAAACTCAAGGCTGAATGGCAAGACTTTGAGAGCATATTCTTTTTTATGACTGGGTTATTGGAGTTTGGTGATATCGAAGAGTTTGACTGCGTTTCGGAGATCTACACCTTGCTCTTTGACATACCTTGCAATCACATAACCCTGAAAAAAGAGGTCATTAGGTTCGTTGGCATTTCCTCTGAGTACGTCGATAGCACGTTATTCAATCAGTCTCTGACTTTCATTCTGAATTTTTTCAACGAGAAAGCACTCCTGGCATCTGCTTCTAGGACTTTGATGGACATCCTCGAAGACAACACCAAACGCATTAGTCACGTGTCAGATGTGGTCATTCAGGCTATAAAACAGGCTATGGAGAGACCGGATATTGAAACTTCGATCCTTAAAACTTTGGCTTTTTGCCTTGGAGAAGTTGTGGCAGTCGTACCGCAGCATCTTGCTTTCACGGTAATCCAAGTTATTCTGATGCCCCATATCAACGCTTTTTGTAACCTTGCTGCCGCCACTCAAATCTCAAACCAGGACCAGATAATCGGGATAGAAAAGCTGAAGGTAATGACAAGCTTTTTTTGGGCATACTTACATCCCGCAGATATTCCATCCAGTTTTATATTTGAATTAGTGACGCATATTTTGCATTGCGTCGGGCAGATGATCACCTCAACTTTTCAGAATGAGGTTCTCATGATTAAAGCGTGCAAATTCATGGATTTGGTGGCGTGCAGATTGGATTCTCACTTTGAAGGGATGGTTCCCAAATTATGTGAAATGGTTCAAGCCGCTTATAATCTCAATCCTTTGCCATGCTTACTCGACCTCGCATTAAGTCTGTTCTACCAATTGAATTGCAAGAACCGGGAGGCATTGAAGTCAATGTACCTCTTCATCTGCGAAAAGTCACTGCAAGTCATATGTAATAATCCTCAGGACAACAGTGACTTAATAACATCATTCATGAGTTTCATGTATTATTCTTCATGTAACGCTAAGGATTTCATTAACCTCGATCCTAACTGTTTACTGATTCTATTCAGGACAGCCATGAAAGGCATAGAAATGAAAGATGTCCAAGCTTGCAATTCGTCTTTAGAGTTTCTGAAAGCACTAATTCAAAATAACGATCTTATTCAAATCCTTAAGACTGAAGGTCAAAGGTTATTAGAAGTTCTCTTCCTTGTTGGGGTTGTCAAATTTCCAACCCATAATCTCTACCAGGTTGCTATCGTTCTGATGGCACTTCTCGACAAACATCGCCAGTTTGTCATGGAAACCCTGACCTTGATTTTGTCCTCTGATCTATTCCTCGCTCCCCTTGCCACCCAGAACGAGAAGAAAGAGTTCCTGAAGATAATATCTGACTCCAATGTCACCACAGAGACAGTCAGCGATGCTCTCGAGAAGCTCGCTTCCCTTTAAAAGAATATACCAGACTCTGATAGCGGCGGCCTAGTAACGTACCTGGGATAAGCCTGGATTTGTCACTTCTATTTTGCTTATAAGTTCTTTAAAATCTGTTTATTTAGTTATAATAGTTAATTCTGTTTGAGAAGAAAAATGTTTAATTTGATAGATTTTATTATTATCGACTCTATTTATTCAAAAGAAATTAATATTTTAATCAAAAATTTATTTTCATCAAGAAAACAAAATGCTTATGATTTAATGGGTACAATATTAATTCATAATAAATATGTTAATTAATGGTTATTACAATAATTATGTTATATTATAAGTATTATATAATTATGTGATATTTTTTCAGTATATGCTTAATTTTGGTATATACAGTGGCGGAGGGATATACTCCTTAAGGTCTCCCCTAAACCTCTTGCTGAAACTATGGTAAAGCGTATATTTCGCAGCCATGTTGCTTATTAATGTATTTGAATGTACAACACGATTCAAATGAATAAACTTCATTTCTTTTATTTGCAACAACGAATACGACGCTATTTAATAAATTACGAATGACAAACAGAACAAGATGGTTACCAAAATAACACTAATATTAAATCATCGATAAATAATAACAAATGTAAATTTTTAAATTAAGCCCAGAAAAGGTTTTAAAATAATTTATTGATTTTTTTGCAAAGTAGATTAAACTCACCCCATAGTCAACGTACTCAAGTGTTTCAAGTTTCAATCAAATCGGTTCAGAATTAAAGATTTGTATAAGAAATATACATATGCCGCACCAATCATCTTAGAGTACGTCGTGATTTTGTGATTTTCTATTCATATCGACTCAGTAGACCTCCACATCCTACGTCATTTTGATATTTGATTATTTTCCATCGTTATGCAAATTGCAAACAGCCTGATATCTCAAAGCTTGTTGCAAAGATGCAGCCTAAGCCATCACGTTATGTTCTCTCGTCAACTTAAAATTGTTAGATTAATAGATTAACTATGAACTATGGCATGGAACAAGTGAGGGGAATTTGCAGGTGAGTTGATGATAACGTGGAGGTAATGGTAATAGTTTTAGGTGGTTTTAGATGGTGATGGCAATAGTTTTAGGTAATGGTGATGATGATATTGATCCATGGAAGTAATTAACAATGGGGTGAATGAACACAGAACCCATTATCCAATTATCGTGACGTAACATTTTAGAGACTTCATTAATTTCAGCTTGTACTTTTAATAGCATTTATTTTGCTTAATTATATTATATATAAACATTAAAAGATATGTCCCAATAGTAATAATATTTACTTGTATTATTTTTTGGATGGAAATGTAATAAAAGGTTCATGATTTAAATCTGTCACGACTGATGATGATTTGTTAAGATGATGACGATGACAATGAACATGATTAGAATGACCGACCAAATATCGTTTTCGTTTTTGACGTCGAATATTGGCTTTTTGTCATTTACCAAGTCATTTCGTTTTCTGTCCCACTAGAAAAATTAATTATCGGTTTATTTTCATTTGCTTTTGGAAACGAAAAAAGGTTTTTTTTTTTGCATTTTAGTTTTTGTTTATTGAGGCGCTTCTTGTAACTATGTATTTACATAATGCTTGTGGCAGTGAAGGCTGGGTTTCAAACACGACACCTTACGAGTATTGGCTTAACCACCGTATGCAGGAACGCGACCCATTATATGCCACGTTTTAAATGAATCTTTACTCCATTACGCTTTTATTTTTTGAATTTATAGTAATAAAATTTAAAAATTTAATTATCAAAATAAATAAATATTCAGAATCTTTTTCAAGCAGGTGAAACTTCTCCGATTTGTATCAATACAACGTTGAATTAACTTGTTAAATTTAAATTCACAAATATGGCTAATTTATTACAACTTTTCAATTTTCGCTACGATATGTCAAATATGGAAATGTTTGAAAAATCAAGTAAATTGTTACTTATTACTAACCTCAGCTATGATACAACTGAGAAAGAGTTGGAAAGAACTTTTGGTAATATTTTACCCATTAAGGAAGTTTACATTTTGCATAAATCTGATGGAACTAGCACAGGAACTGCAGAAATCGTTATATATGGCTCTGAGGACCGTAGGATGCTAAGGAACAGAATTAATAACACGTTATTCAAGGGGAGGATTATTAGAGTGAAGTGTGATAATATGAGGAAAGATGTTTGTTTTGCTCACTCATATCTGGTAGATAATTTACCTCTCGATGTTACGTCAAAAGAACTTAAAGAACATTTCCGTCATCCCTACACAGTCAAAAAAGCAAGTGTTTTTTATGACGAGGATGGAGGTAGCACAGGAAGAGGAATTGTAGAATTTTGTGGATATTATTCAGAAAGTGATAACATTTATGAATACGATCAGTGCAAAATTAAGGGCAACAAAATGCTGTTCAGAGAATTATGTTCGCCTGGGTGTGTAGGTGGCGAACGTAATATGGAACGTAACAAATGTATGCAACTTTACATTGCTGACCTGCATTACGATGTCAAAGCAGAAGACTTGGAAACATATTTTGGAAAATGGTTCGAGGTCGCAGAAGCCATCGTATATTACAAGGAAGATGGAACCAGTACTGGGACTGGTGCAATCACGTTTTATAAATTCGAATCAATTCATAAAATTCTCAGTTTTATTAGGAAAGCCTTTGAGGATCGAATTTGGTCGGTAATGTGCCCTTGTGGTTATGAGGTTTATTCAGATAAATACATAACAAGCTCTTTTGATGCCATTGAAGAGGAAGTTGAAGGATATGCAAGTTTTGATGATAAGGTTCAAATCACTCCTACTCAAACGGAAGTTGTGGGAAAACAACTTAAGAAGTACGATGACTCAGAAGGTATGGGACGTCCTAGCGGCGTGGACGATATTATATTAGTGAAGCAATTCAACAAAGGGGGATCAAAAGAAAGGCTCTTGAAATTAAAGCATTACAATAGTTTTGCCAATCAACATTTCAGACAGAGAAGTTATTTCATTGCTCTGAGATTGGGAATCCCCGAATGTGAATTTCATTGTGCCATTTATGTCACAAACTTGCACTACGATGTCACGGACAAAGAGCTGAGAGCTTTTTTCTCTGCTGAAGTACCTGTTATGAGGACCTTCGTAATTGCCAATAGAGTCGGTACAAGTTCTGGAACCGGAATGGTGGTATTCAAGAGTAGAAGAGACAGGCTCTCGTGCTTGCTTCTGCTTGAAAATAAGAGATTGAAGGGTGGAATATTAGATATGAAATGTGTCCCTGGGCTGACAAAGAGATGCTGGGATTATATTTGATAATATTATATATATATATATTTATTAAATTTTATTTATATCTTTTATTCCAAAATTAACAATTAATTTGAATGTAGTGGGAAATATTGTTTTAGTAAATTTATTAATCATCAAAATGAAAAAAACAAATCAAACAAAAACCAACAGGCGGATCAGTGGCGTAGCTAAGGTATTTGTCGCCCGGGGAAGAACTATAAAAATGGCGCCCCCCTCTCCACCCTATTTAATCACAATTATTCTATTACATCGAATAAAGAAAATATGTGCAAAAGGCTTTTGTTAGAATGTTTAGGTCTCTACTAGAAAAAGACAATAGAATCAGTTTGGATATGGTTGATGTTTTTTTAATAATATTCAGTGGTAGGCAAAAGTTAACTAAAAAGTTACTAACGAATGGTTTAACCATTTTTTTTAGTTACATGAACAGTTTAACTGAATCAAAAAAGTTTATTTAAAATGATAGTTTAATTTTTTTTAGTTACTAACTAAAAAGTTTAACTAAAAAAGTTTAGTTACTAAAATTTCTAAATCGTACTTTCATATTTTTCTATGGTTTATAATGACCTAACCATTGTTTTTGCTCATGTTTTCCTTTCTTTTCGATTGCGGAGTGTTAGTGGTCAACAAGTATTAAAATGAATAGTGAAAACTTGCTTCATAGATGTTAAATTAACTCTTTGAACCCCGTAAGACGTAGAAGCCTGTAGACATGGAAGGCTGGTTGTTCGTCATTTCACTAGCTGAAAATTGCTGGGGTGCTAGGGTTATAGGGGTAAATGACCAGGGGGAACAGGGTTTAAAAGATGGCCACCAAGATAGAAAGAATTTCAGTGCAAGACGTCGATTTTGTCTGAATAAACGGATCCGCGGCAATGTTATGTTCAGCCCTAATTTTCTTTCACACATAAATTTTAGATTTGAACTTTTCTGAATTTTTCAAATCAATAAGTTTAACTATTAGTTAGTGACTATTTAGTTAACTTTTGCCCACCACTGGCAGTTACAATCGTTTTGGGCGGTGACCCGTCATAACAGCCCGGCGACAGAATAGCCCCGACAAAACAGCCCCGTCAAAATAGCCCGGAGGCAAAATAGCTCAAGACAAAACAGCCCCGACAAATTTTGACAGGATTTTTCCGTCCTGGGCTATTTTGACGGGGCTGTTTTGTCGGGGCTATTCTGTCGCCGGGCTGTTATGACGGGGTGCCGTTTTGGGCAGAGGGCTGGAAACAGAATTCGGAGAAACTCCAGGGGCCGAGCGAGTGAAACCGTGTAAAATAGATTGGAAAAAAGAGATATTGCTAATGTCAAAGACCAGTTTTGCGACAGCGAAATCAAGAAAAATAAAACTTTTGTAGTCTGTGTACATCAGAATGCAGCAGTGACTAATGAGTCATGCAATATAATTTTTAATTTAATTCTGTTCGTTATTCGATGTAATAGAAAAATGTGATTAAACGGGGTGGATGGGGGGCCAATTTTATAATTCGTCTCCGGGCGCAAAATACCCTAGCTAAGCCACTGCGCACCGCCATTTTGGGTTTTATTCTAGAGTTTAAATAATGTATGGGATTTTTTTTTTCTTGCAATGAATTACATCACACATTAGAATTAATATATTTAATTTAAAGCTTCTAAATATAAAATGAAAACATTGCTTTAGAATTAATACATAATGATTCCAAGGAAGCCCTTAAGGGCATCATGAATTTTGAAAAAAACTTTTCTGAATGTGGCGAGGGGGGCATAACAGCGACAATGATCCCTGAGTGAAAAATAGCCCAAATAATTTTGTTGTTGGGGGTCGCGGCATCAGAAAGGTTGAGAACCGCTATCTTAGACTCTAACCTCCAGCTTCACAGAGGTAGGTTGTCACAAAAAGAATGATGGATGTGATGGCTCTTTTGGATAGAACTGAGTATGGTATCATCATGGAGCACCAAAAGTTAGCCAAACTCTTGACCTGAAACTCCCTCTTTAGCAACTCTTTGTGCCTCAGATCAATGAGATCATCTTTGGCCAAGTCCTGATCATCCACACTTTCCAAATTGATCAAAAATGGATTCCTGGCCCAGGCATCATGGGGCTGCAACTCTTTTGTAATAAAGTAGTCATGAAATGATGCCATCAGAGTTCCTAGGTGAGCCAAAATGTCGCCTTTAAGAGAAGCTGGTGTGGTGCCAGCAGCATCCAGACTGGGTTGCAGAGACTCTTCTAATCTTGCAAAATTGGCAAAGTTGTTATTCTCCACTCTTCTGATCCACAGGAGCAGCTTCTCCAGAAATGAGCCTAGTTTCTCACCAGCATCAATAACAGTCATGTTAGGACCCCGAACCTTACTGTTAAGCTCATTTAAATTGGTGAAAATGTCAGCCAAATATGCCAGCGATAGGCTGAATTCTGGCAAACAAAATATACTTTCAAGGTCACTCTGTTTCTCTTGTAAGAACATGGACACCTCAATCTGCAGTACCATTAGTCGGCTGTGTTTTTTAAATTTTTTGCTAAAATTGACACTTTCCTGTTCTTTATCATAAACTCTGCTCCATGCTCGTTACCTATGCATAAATATTATTCTCGGATTTTTTAAAAAGTTAGTTTAAAAATACTTTTGACATTTTTTTATGCTGATTTTCCACGGCTCCCCTGGACCCCCTTCACGGCTCCCCTAGGGAGACATTGCTCCTAGGTTGGGAACCCCTGTCTTAGAGCCTCGATTTTGAGTTGTCTCATCACACGAGAAAGAACGATCGATGAGTTTGTAACCTTTTCTTCTAACTTTTTCAATAAAGCTTCCTTTGCAGGTTGATATCTCCATAAAAACTGAATTGGTCTAAAGTTTAAAAAATAAACATAAATTCACATTTAAAGAGAACCTAAAAGCTGTTTTAAAAAGTAGCCCAGAGATGTTTATATCGTAATTAATAATTAGGAGGAAGTTATGGGTTGATTCTTTGGGGTGGTTAAATAATTTGTTCTTAATAACTGTTAATAGATATATTAAATTCTATTTTTTAAAGTGCTAAAATATGCAAATTCTCTCCGGCGTACGAAATATGCTGCGCTGTATGCGACTGTAATGGCGAGGTATAAAGTCCGTAGCGAGAGTTGTTGCTGAGGAAGATGAGATAGGAGCGTCGTTCACGATGTATGCGCAATAATAATAGTAAAAATATTTTGTAAGTAATTATC
Organism: Whitmania pigra; assembly: GCA_021613335.1. Taxonomy (NCBI): domain Eukaryota; kingdom Metazoa; phylum Annelida; class Clitellata; order Hirudinida; family Haemopidae; genus Whitmania; species Whitmania pigra. The sequence continues at coordinate 960,727 of JAJTWR010000228.1, read as the reverse complement.
TGATATTATAATTTCAATTGATGTCTCGTCTTGGTTAGGCTTGGTTTTGTTTAACGTATCGTATAACTGTTACGACAAAATTTGAATTAAGTCTTCTGCTGCGCTTTAGACACGCAATTGCTTTGAGAATAATATTTCTTTGTCTCCGAATGTGAAATAATCTGCTTCGATGGCTGAACTCCTCTCCATACAAGTCCAAGTTCCTCTGATAAAAACCAGCGCCCAAGGCGGAAAATTTGTCCCTCCTGGCCAATACCTTGTAGGAGAAGATGGGGTGTCGCGATCCATGAAGACCCTCGATTCGTCCACTCTGTTGTCGAACGAGGTGGGTATGGAATGCCTGCCTCCGAACAGAGCCATCAATATAGAATTCAAGAATCTTACCTATTCTGTCTCCGAAGGACGGAAAAAATGTGAGTGAAATCTTTAAGTTTCCATCGTATTCTTTTGTTATCTGTGGAGACGTCAGGTTATTATTGCTTTAGTTTTTTGGGGTGACGCTTCATTGTTTCAAGCAATTGCACATCAAGAAAATTCATAATAAGGTTTGGAACTGAAGATTCCACTCAGTCCTAGTTCATAATTTTTGGCATAATAAAAAACCCCAGCAGTTCTTTTTTATTGGTATTCCTAGTAGGAGCAGCTGCTATTTGGCCTAGAATTAATTTGGAACAAGAGTTTGAATGTAACTGTGCATGTAGCATGTTTAAATGTGCTTGTATGTTTGCATGGATGTATGTGTTTTTATGATTATTTATTTATCATTTAATATGTTAGTGAATCACATGTTCTGGACAATGTAACAGATGGTAAACTTTGTTTTAAGTACATTCAAGGAATTCATGTTAATGACAGCAGTCATCACTGTTTCAAACGAATGAATTTGTTAACAAGAAATTTTGTCATTCAAATTTTTGTTTGAGTCTGGTAATTAATGATGTGAATTGTCATTGAGTGGTTCTTTTTTTTTTAGAATAACCTTGTTGTGATCCTGATGACGATGGCGATGACTATGATGATAACATTAATTTAAGCTAAATAAGGATATTACAACGACAACAATTAGTTGCACAAAGTTGCTAATTCTCGTGGAACATTCAATTTCAACAGGCACCCCAACATGAACTTTTACTTTTGTTATTTGATGATTTGAAAATATATATTTTAATTGAATTGAAAATTCCTACTCAGAATTTCTTTGAAAACTTTTTTCTTGTGAGTCTTCCCTGGATGAATTTTTTTAATCTCAGCTTTATTTCTCAGGCAGGATGGAGGCATTTTAAATTATATTTCGCAATTAAAGATGCTGGAACAATAGTTATAATTAAAATAATATTAATTACAATATCTAATTATTTTAGTATATATTTATTCATATAGTATAGAATATGTAATTATAATAATAATAACAATAATATTTCATTTATAAAAACTTCATTGGAATGTAAAAAATTATGAAACTGCTTAAAAAGATGCCATAAAAGCATTTTGGATTGGACTTTCATCAAAAAAGCATCTCATTGGATTTGTTGCAAATAAAATATTTAATAACAGAAAAACATTAAAGAAGGGCTGTATTGGATGTAAAACGTTTCTGAGTGCATTGGCAGATCGATTTCAGTGCAATTTTTTAATGTACACACTCTCTCTTGCCACATGTTGCATACAACTAAATGTCAGCCTGTATTATTGTTATTACCTTCAATTGCTTTATTTGATTAAGAAATATTTTTATTAGGTGATTATTTTTTAATACAACAAACCAGAACTCCTGTTAATTCAAAAATGCGTTAATTGTCAAACTGCAAGCCTCTTGTTTGTGTTTGATTAATGCTTGATAATGACCAAAGACGAGGAATTCTGTTGTCTTCATTTAAGTATTAATTATTTAGGTATTTATTAATTATTATTTAGGTATTAATTGGTTAAGTATTAACTAATTAAGTAGTTCCTCTGCCAGGGACACGTGTCCCATACCCATTTCCCTTTAAATTGACATTTATGTTCAATTGTGAGCAATTGGCCATGTGTCCTATAGTCTGTTCACCATATTTCGTATGACAAGAGTTAAGCTCAGTTGTCATCATGGTTACCTTAGCAATGCATGTAGTTGTGGTAATCTAAATTATATATTTAATATCCAAATAAATTTGATAGTCATGTTTTCATCATTTTTAATTTATCAGAGACAAGCTTCAGTGATGCAGGAAAAAATGCTTGATTTGATGAATGTGCCAAAATGTTTTAAGCTGATGATTCAGAACAAGTCAACATTGGTTCAAATGTTGTTGTGTTTGTGATTTTTGAGTTTATTGGTAACTTAAGCAAAGACAATTATGATGAAGCAATGTAATTTTCATGATATAAATGAATAGCGATACTAATTAAAAACGTTAATAATTAAATGTTATTATAATTAAACAATTAAAAATCATTCCCTCGAGAACTGTAAATTCTCAGAAATCACTCATCAACAGATGCCTGAGGTAGTAATTCATTACCACTGGTGATGGCCAACATCAGCAGAAAGCCTGGTCCAGAAAATCTAAATATTTTCATTGAAAATATGTTTTTGTGGACGGATTTTATATTTTGCGACTAACGGAGCACAGATTAATTAGGCCATTAAGTAAAATATCTGAAGATTTGAAGGTTGATGCAAGACAAAGGTGACGCTTGAGACTACTTTAAGAGGATACAGCTTAAAAGTGAATTTGAGCTTAATTATTAGTTTTTATAGCAACGTCATTATCATCATCGCTATCCTTGCAACCATCGTTAGCATCACCGCTATCCTTGCATCCATTATCATCATCATCGTCGTCGTCGTCGTCATCGTCATCATCATCATCATCATCATCATCATCATCAACCTCATTAGCAACAACTCATCGCTAGAGATACTGATACAGCTAGCCCCATTTGGCTGGGTCATCTCTCTTATTCGTCATCTCATTTGAGGATGTGATGATAATGATTATGATTGTGGGTGTGATGATGATGATCATCATCAAACCCTTAGCTGCTCTCCCATCTTTATATTAAAATGATTACGATTATTATTGTAAATCAATAACTTAAATGAGCGTACAAGATATATTACTGAACAGGTTATGACGATGATGATGATGATGATATGCTAATTAAATTGAATTACGAATATTTTATGATAATGCTGACTCTTTTTTCCTTTCAGTAAGCCTCAGGAACTTCTGGGACTGTCAGGCTAGTGAGTATAACACGTGACTTGTCATCACTTGGCACCGACATCACTATCATCACCGCCATCTTCATAGCCTTACGTAACTAAAGTTGTTTGTTATTGTCAGATGTCATAAGCAATTATTTCTAGTTTTACAAATGTTTCTTCTATGTAAATAATTAATTATAATCATTCATTCGTCCGTGAATTCGCTCATCATAAGCTCATTCATGCGTCCATGCATTCAGTCGTACACTCATTTCTTAACGTTGACTAGCGATTAATTACCGCGACCGTATGGCAAATGTCGATGATGATGATGAGGATGATCTTGGTTGTAACTATCATCATCATCATCACGTTTTCATGATGACGCTTGGGTGATGAAACACCTCTCGGATTAAGAGTCAGGTCTGATAGCTTCTTTGAAGTTCATTGAATTAATCATCATCATCATCATCGTCGTCGTCGACGTCGTCGTCATCATCGACGTCGTTGTTGAAATTATCTATATTGTCGACACCGTAGTAATTATCTCAGCCATCATCATCATTGTAATCAATGATTGCTATGGTGATGATGTAATGACCATGTGTTATGCTTGCGGTTATTCGTGTTTGAATGCAACATGGGAATTTCAATGCGTTATGAATATGAGATGAATGTGACGATGATGATGATGATGATGGTGATGGTGATGATGATGATGATGGTGATGGTGATGGTGATGATGATGATGATGATGATGATAGTGATGATGACGATGACGACGACGACGACGATGATGGTGGTGACGATAATGGTAATGTTGTTGGTGATGCTGATAATCAATGTGCTGATGTCCAGCGCCGGTGCTGGAGAGATGATGATAATAATAATATATTAAATTATAATCGGAAATTATTTGATTAGAAATCTTTAGTTCAGAGTTCGTTAGTGTACAAATGAGTACAAATTTATTCTTATAATTTCCCACCCCGTCCAATGCCCTGGGTTCGACTGCGCAGAATGAAAAAAATTCTCAGCAGCTTCGTTCACTCTCCGTTAACATCACTATCTCTACGACCTCCTTCGCGAGGTGCAGGCGTACTTTGACGAGGACTCGTGCACCGGTCGAATATGTTAATTATGTTTATATTATGCTTGTGTCGATTCGCTTTGTTCTTTTTTTTTGAACATTCCTCATTGTCATTCTGACTGTGGCAATGGTGGTGATGATGATGATGATGATGGTGGTGGTTGGGATTTTTTGTGGTGTTGAAGGCGACGATAATGATGAGCGCCTGACAATGATCAATTTGATCAGAAATGGCTCTAAAAATTATTTCTTGTAAAAGGTCACTCCAGCGTAGGTGATCTTGATAATGATCCAGTGTCTAATTTTAGTTCTCTCCTCTCGTCTCGTTGACCAGTGCGTCCATCTTGATTTTATAAGTTTCTTTTTTCGTCTGCATCTCGCGTTTCCTTTGTCTGCATATTAAATCATTCGGAAGCTCATTTATTTGTTTTTTATTTCTTCACTTCATCCATCCTATCTGTTGGTTTATTTAATCATTCATCCATCGATCAATCTCACTTTTCTCTCCTCATTGATCCTTCCTTCCATCTGACAATACAACTAATCACCATCCAACAATTCACCATCCAACATTCAGCATCCAACACAAGTTCAAAGTTCAACAATTCACCAACCAGTCACATACCCATTGCAGGCTACAAGACGATACTGAAGTGCATATCCGGCAAGTTCTCCTCGGGAAAGCTGACTGCGATCATGGGACCGAGTGGTGCAGGGAAGTCTTCCCTGATGAACCTCTTGGCAGGATACAGGTGGGTGGAGGATACAGGTGCTTTTGTTTAGGTGGCTTGTTTTTGAAATGTAGTTGTGAACGTTATGAGTCCAATGCAGTGATGATGATGATGATGATGGCGATGGTGATGATGCGATGTTGCTCTGAGACAACAGAGATGAAATTGATGATGGAAGTTATTAATGGTGCATTGAAATAGGAAAACAATTAATGGTTAGTAATAATACCCTCTCCACATTTTTATGAGAATAAATAATAATAATAATGGTGATGATGATAACAGTAATAGTAATAACAATAATAGTATAATAATAATAATAATCATCATCATCATCATCATAAATTGGGTCTTTCATGACTGTAACAGTTACATCAGGGCCATCCTCCTCACTGGCTCTTGTTTGTTTATTTATCATAATCTTTTGTTATTATTATTATTATTATTATTATTATTATTATTATTATTATTATTATTATTGTTATTGTTATTGTTATTGTTATTGTTATTGTTATTGTTGTCATTATTGTCATTATCAGGGTTGCCAGCATTGGGTTTTTAAGCCAAGATCTTGGCTTTTTTTTGAAAAAATGGACCCAATCTGAGTTTCTAGGATTATTATTTGGAAATCTGGGTGTTTTTTGAAAAAGTAATTTTTGGGGTAAAAATAATATTCTGTAAGGTTCTTTCGTTTATCTCTTCAATAAAAAACCTTCATCACTACTGACTTCCTTCGTTATTGCTATTATTATTATGATGTCCTAGTAGTGGTAATAATAATAATAATAATAATAATAATAATAAAAAGAAGTACTTATGAGTGTCTTTTTATATTTATAATAAAATTATTATTATTATTATTAACAACAAATTATAACTGCAATCATGCAATAATAATGATGATGATGGTGATGATAACAACAACAACAACAACAATAATAATAATAATAATAATAATAATAATAATAATAATAATAATAATAATAATAATAACAATAGCAATAATATTGAAATAAAATGTTGCATTTGAAAACAGGACAAAATCAGTTGAGGGTGACATCCTGGTGAATGGGACTCACAGAGACTGTCGTTCCTTTAGGAAGCAGTCCTGCTACATCATGCAGGTTACTTACATCCTAATCTGGTTAACTCGAACTTAGTTATGAAATGTTCATTAATAAATACACGCACACACATTAACGCATCACGCAGGACGACCATCTGCTCCCCAACCTGTCCGTCCACGAACTGATGATGTGCTCGGCCAATCTTAAACTCTCTGACAAACTCAGCAGGAAGAACAAGGAAGCAGTTGTGAGATGTCTTCTTTTTTAAATGATGTTGTTGTTGTCATGGTGGTAATGATTGTTTTATGTGATTCGAGTGATACCATTAAGTGCCAAATGAAATCTATTGGAAGGTTAAAGACCTCTTTAATGGAACTGAGACTCTGCACGTCGGCATCACGTGCAAACCACTAATTAAGTCCCAATTAGTGGACTCATGCTTGACCCACAAATCTTCCTTCCCATTGGTTGTCAAAGTGGCACCATTTCCAGCCAGCACATGCATCCTTGGCTTTAATTTAGTCTCTTTCACTTGTGCGGAATTTATTGTTTTAATTTATGATCTTATTTCTGTATCTTCATTTGTTGTGGCATAATAAGCAAGAACAATAACAATAATAATGGTATGAGGGACATTTTTTCTGAGGTTAAAGTTGTGTGATGGAATAAGTAAGTGAAAGACAAGTAATTAAGTAAACGAGAGACAAGCATTGCTACAATGAGAGCTTGGCCTTGGATGTCTTGCATTGAAGACCCGATTGATCTCATAATTCATGCGATGGAGATGAATTCGCTACAAAAACAGACCATTTTTATGATTTTTGTTTCCTGATTCATGGTTCAAAACGATTGCAGTTCACTGCTCGAGCATTTAGCCAATCAAGCATCCCTGCAGCTACCTCCGACACTCGTTAAATATTTGTTTGTCAATATTGTTGTTGTCAGGTGACAAAAATTCTGAACATCTTGAGTTTGGACACTGCCAGGAAGACGCACGCATGCAACCTTTCAGGAGGTCAAAGGAAGAGGTTGTCCATTGCCCTCGAGCTGGTCAACAATCCTCCTGTCATGTTCTTTGATGAGCCAACCAGGTTTGGAGAGGATTAAATGATTGTCAATTGATGCTTCAAACGTCCGTGCACCATCGAATTCGCAATTCATTCCCGTTCACTCATTCTCTTATTACATGTTAAAATACAAACACATTCAGTTTATTATTCAGTTAATTGATGATCATGCACTTATTCCTAGAATAAACTCCTTCAATAATTCACGAATGCATGTTGCAGTGGCCTGGACAGCCAGTCTTGCTACCAATGCGTGGCTCTCTTGAAGTCCTTGTCGAAGGGGGGCAGGAACATCATCTGCACCATTCATCAGCCCAGTGCTCGCATCTTCGAGATGTTTGACTTCGTGAGTCCAATTAATCAATACTCAATTAATACACTATGATTAGCATTCAGATTGTTGTTAAATTATGATACAATACTAATTTGGATGGTATTTTTTGTCTTTATTATTTTAAATTTAAATGTCTTTATTATTACTTTATTGTTATTATTTTATTATTATTATATTAAAATTATTTTAAATTTTGGATTTGACTAACTCATTAAATATTCTAATTTATTGGTATTTCAAAGTTCCCTTCATTTGGGGACCTTCATTCAGCTTTAAATCATCACTGGTGATTTTGGGTTTTGAATAACATTAGGGTTATTTATTGACTATTATTTTATGTCAGTTGTTGTTGTTGCTGCTGCTGTCACTGCTGTTGCAGCTATCATTATTATAATTTTTGTATGTGGTTTCAATATTTGTTGCTGTTTTCATTGTGTTGAAACTTCAAGCGCTCTTGATTCACTTCTCACTCAATCAACATTTTGCAGTTTTTGTTTGTTTATTTAATGTCCATTTTTTGCAATCTATAAACAGATTCTTTAAATATGCCTGCCTCATTAATATTAATGAGATGCCAATTGAAGTTATGTTGCAGTGTTTACTGACTGTCACCTACCTGATTCCTGAGAAGAATGCACTGTTTTACTATCAATTGCAATTCATTTCAATCAATCCAATGCACTGTTTTACTATCAATTGCAATTCATTTCAATCAATCCAATGCACTGTTTTACTATCAGTTGCGATTCACTTCATTCAGTCCATCTCCTACCGTGGTTGTTTTTGGTCTTGTGATTTTAATTTATGATTTTATAATGGCTAACCTGGATGTCTCAGTTACATCCTATTGATGGTGGACTGTTGACCTCAAAAATCTGCTTGATGTTGTTATTATTATCTATTATTATTGTTATTATTGCTATAGCAATTACTGGTATCAATAAAATTGATGTTTGTGACTCCATACAAGATACATAAACACATAAACATGTAACTTAAAAACGTATGTGTTATTATAATACATAATGTCCTTGGTCTGTGGTTTTTATTTCTTAAACATTCATGAAGTTGTAAACATTGTTCTAGAAGGAGACTTGAAATATTTTCAAATGAAAAATCTATAGTTATTATTATTATTATTATTATTATTATTATTAATTGAAATAACAAATTATGTACCATGTACAGTAACGTTGTCTCTGCCATTATCCAGTTGTACATGATGGCAGAGGGTCAGTGCATCTACCAGGGTAGCATACCTGGATTGATTCCATACCTGAGCACCATGAATCTCATCTGCCCACCTTACCACAACCCTGCAGATTTTGGTTGGTCTCAATTGGTTTCAATTCAATGTTGATGTTTTGTTTATTAATGTTGTTTATTAATGTTTTGTTTATTAGATGTTGTTTATTAATAGATAATTGTTTTGCCTATTAATAGATTTCTTTAGGATTCACCATATTGAATGTTGAAGTAATGTCGACCATTAATTGCGTCATTATCTTTCATTGCCGGTAATCTCAGATTGCAAAGCTGCCAAAGCTTATTTAAAAAGAGCTCTAAAATAGACACTTTTATCGTCGTCACTCTCAGTCATCGAAGTGGCCTGCGGAGAGTTTGGAGACATGGTGCCGAAGCTGGCAGTGGCCGTGAAGTCCGGACGTTGCGATCGCTACCTCCAACACAACTACAAGATGAACAACAGGGTGCCAAGACATGAAACTGGCGGTGGTAGTGGTGGAAGCTTCATCATAGGTGGAAGTGCTGACATCGCAACCAGGGAAGGACCCGACTGGTGCAAACAGTTGGAGATCAATGGAGGACACATAAAGGTGATGATGGTGATAATGATGATGATGGAGGTGGTGATGATGACAATGAAAATGATATGGTATAGTGCAAGGAGAGCTGGGGCAATTATGGTAATTAAGATTGTGGTCAGGAAAGTGGATAATGGCTGGTGATGATCATGATATAGCAATTATTTTGGATGGGTGATGATGCTGATGCAGTTGCTTGCTTGAATCTCCAAGGAGACGGCCATCCTATCGGACGATGGCACGGAGGCAGACAGTCAGCAGAATGGCACCTGGAACAGTAAGGAAGTGTTCATCACAACACAAGAAGTAATCAATATTCTTGTCGTTACATTTAATTGCTTTGTCGCGCACGAGCGCACGCGCACGTTACATTAGGAGACATCTTGTTGTTGCTCGGTTGATTGTATTCTAATTCTGATGAGCATCGTTAACTCCCGAATCAGAATCGTTGCGCTCATCAACGACCTGACTTGACCTTGTTTGTCTTTTTAGGACGATGCAGAAGGCAACGACCACGTCTTTGCGACTTCATTTTTCACCCAGTTCTGTGTTCTCTTCGTGAGGACGTTCAAATCTATTATTAGGGACACGGTCGGTGACCAATGACGTTGCTTCTCCACGTTTGATGTGTTGCTGCTCATTAATATGCATGGCTCCTACTGTTTATCCATTTATGTTCGATATATATGTATTATTGAGTACATGTGAATTGAGTTTCATTAGTATAATCTAATTACTATATTATAAGTATTGCACTGTCATAAAGCATCTATATACTTAATTAGTTTCAACAATTAAATTCATAATATTATCACCTAAAGCTATCACCTTCTTTACATTACATTTGAATTTATTTATCAGAACCTCACCCGTCTGAGACTGGCCTCTCACCTGGTAATTGGTTTCCTGATCGGTGTTTTGTACTACAACATCGGCAACGAGTCATCGAGGGTCCACAACAACGCTGGATTCTTGTTCTTTTCCATGCTCTTCCTCATGTTCACCGCTCTCATGCCAACTGTAATGACCTGTGAGTATATATATATATATATATATATATTATGTTCACCTGTCGGTATCTTTGCATTCACTTGTGAGCATATTTACCTGTGGGTCTGGCATCTTAATATCATCTTAGCATAATATAATGCCAAATAACATAATGTTGCATTTAATGTGGAAAAAATTAAATGTCGTAAGGTTGAGATTCCAGAGGGACGATGTGATTTAAATTATTGAATTGTGATTTGTGCATCGTATCTTCTACAGCATCCTGTCTTTTATGTCTTTTATTTTCCTTTTCCAGTTCCCATGGAGATGGCAGTGTTCATAAGAGAACACCTCAACTATTGGTACAGCCTTAAGGCTTATTACCTTGCCAAGACTATGGCTGACCTGCCCTTTCAGGTTGGTTACCATAACTGTCAGTACCGTCATCACCACCACCATCATCAGCGCTAGCTTTGTCTTAGTCATCATAATAACTGTATAATAAGTTATTTATTTATTTATCATCACCTAAGTTACATATGGTCACCAGTATCATCATAACCTACCACCATGGTGATCGTGATCATCGTCGCCGTCAGTGACTTCCTCTTGACTGCAGATAACATTCCCTATCATCTACTGCGGCATCGTGTACTGGTTGACCGACCAACCGAACGAAGTTCTCCGGTTCGTCATGTTCCTCTCACTCTCCATCATGACTGCACTCGTTGCGCAATCACTCGGTTTCCTCATCGCAGCTGGCACATCTCTCCAGGTGGATAAGATGTTGATGGTGGTTGTGGTGATGATTATGGTGATGATCAGTGCTGGGTTCAAGCAAGCTTGATAAAATACTTAAGTAACAAGTAATTTTTAAAATATTACTTGAGTAATTAAGTAATTTAAGTAATTTTTTAAAAGTAGTTAGAGACATTATACCGAATTTTAATTACCTTATTTATTAATCATCTATAAAGAAAAATTATTTGCGGATAAAGTAGCTGCGTGCAAAGCACAAAGAATCAATCATCTCATCACTTAACCATGACCTCAACTTTAAAATAAACAGTCCAGCAGCATTGAAACACCCTTCTGCTTCAACAGAGGAGTGTGGAAGTGAGTTTAGACAAGATTTCAAGCTTTTCAAGATTTTGGGACATTCCTTTGTTGCTTCATAAAATTTCATTTCTTTCTTAATGTGTGTCAAGATATTTTCTTGAGCACAATCCAAATGTTGATCTTCTGGCTGGCATAAAATGTCATTGAGCTCTTCTGCTTTGGACTTTTTCATAACGGGTTCCTTAGTGATGTTATGTTCAAAATTTTCAGCACTCTCAGTAATAGAACCACAGAGAAAAAGCTGTGAAAGAACATTTCTTGCCACTTCGGCAAGCTCTCGTTTCTTTGGATAACTTAAGAGTGAAAACTCGACCACATGCTCATAACAGTCTGGAGCCTCTAGATATCTCATAAGGCCACAAATCTCTTTATTTCTCCTTGATTCAATTCTGTCATTGACAGCTGTCAATAATTCCTGTGAAATACTCAAAAATCTTTTCACTCTTTGAAATTGTGACATCAGGGCTACAAAGAGCGGTTGCACCAGCCTCAATTATTTCTAGACTTTCTGCCAAGTCTTTCACAACTGCAACCTCATCCTCTGTCAAGCATTTTGATCCTAGATTGAGCTCTATCAATGTATTGTCAATGGGTGTCCTGGCTTCCAAGAATCTTAAGCAATGAGTTCCATCTAGTTTTGATGCCCAAGAGCAGAGAAAGTGTTTTCCCCAATTCCTTTTCTATCTAATCTATAGTACTACCAGTTTTTCGCGCAAAAAACTGACAAGAAAAAATTACTTATAATTTTAAAGTCGTCCAAAAATTACTTAAGTAAATAATAAGTATAAAATTTACTTAAGTACTTACTTACTTGAACCCAGCTCTAGTGATGATGGTTATGATGGTGAAAATTGTTTACTAACTGGTGATTTCTTTAGGTGTCAGTTTTTCTTGGCCCCGTTACAGCCATCCCTATACTACTCTTTAGTGGTTTCTTTGTCAACTTTGGCACGATGCCAAAATACCTGAGCTGGCTTTCTTACCTATCCTATGTCAGGTGAGAGGTTTAATGTTCTGAATTGGATGTCAATTTTTAGTAAAGTTACTTAATAATAATTAATTCAAAACATTGTTTATGCAGGTATTCTTTTGAGGGAGTGCTTCAGGCAATCTATGGTTTTGACAGGAAGGAGTTGGTGTCTGAGAAGGGAACCCTGGTGACTGATTGCCAAAACTTCAAGAACCCCAAGGTTTTCCTCACCTTCATGAATGTGGAGGACTCAGAATTCCACCTGGACTTCATCTACCTGTGCATATTCTTCGTCTTCATCAGGGTCTTTGCTTACATCGTCCTGAGGTGGAGGGTGAGGACACGTTGAGGTCCGATCGACAGGTGACTCGTGACCTTTGAAAGTCACATGGTCATAAGTTATTCGCAGACATCGCTCATCCCAGAAAAAGATCAAATCCTACGGTCAAAGACGTGCTGCTCTGTTCACTAATTCTTGAGGAAAAGCGCTGAACTTTCTGATTCTTGTAAGGTTATCTTTCTCTTTGTTGCTCATTGGTTGCTCTCAGCCATCTGCTATGACCCTATTGGTCGATATTTCTGGACAATTTATAAAGAACTTGTGCTCAGTTGTTTCATTTCTTTAGTATCTGATGATTCTCGCTTTAATCGAGAAGTTGTTTTAAATCTTTCTTTGATTCCTGTGCATCTCATGTTTCAAATGTTCATAAGTTTCACTTGGTCGTTGAGAACATCCCGTCAAAAAATAGATTGGATTTAATCATATTTGATATCTTCAAAGTTTGGGGATCAATTTAGGATTTTGATTAATGCTTTTTTAGGGTTTTTGTTTCAACACAAAAGTTTTTGAATTTCTCTGATTTTATATTTATCTTAAAATTATAAATATTTACTGTACAAATTGTGTTGTGAAAAGTTTGTAGTAATTTATATCTTCTTGTGTCAGTTGTTGTCTTTGAAATTGTGTTGTTGTGCAAAGGAATATCAAAACTAGGTTGTGGGTGAGCCATTGGGTTTGTGGACTTGAAATAAAACTTAAAATATATAATAAATATAAATAACTAGATATATAATATATTTTTTGTCTAAATCTGTGAGTGAATTTCTGTTGGTAAATTTAAATTTCATTATTTTTAGCTGCAGCTGCTATGTTCATGTTTTCCTCTCTTAATAGTAGACTGAATGCACATCTTTTTTAAGGAAAAATAAAGATTTTTCTTCAAATTCATCCAATGATTTATGTTAATTAAACCTCTGTTATCATATATTATTATCATTGAACCTTCATTATCATATATTATTATCAATGCACCTTTATTATAAAATATTATTATAATTGCTGCAATTGTGCACCAAAGCAAAATTTTTTTATCTTGCACAAAAGTAAGTCTCAGTATTAGCAACGCACAGTTTTAGATTTGTCGTGTGTTTTTTAGTAACACATGCTCGAGTCAGTTGCAGCTGTGCAAGTGAGTAGCAAGTAATTGCACTCACATAAATATAACAATAAGTACTTGCATAAATATAACAATAAGTAATTATATTTGCATAAATATAAAAATAAGTAATTTAATTATACTTAAGTAAATATAACAATAAGTAATCATGCTAGAGACTTTATTTCATTTTTATTGGCTATCACCTAAATCGCTTTGCAATAGGCTTCTGTCCCGCACTAACTAACTTGTTCAATCAACTAGTCTCTTTTCATTCGTCGTCTTTCTCCGTCTGCATTCTTTTGAAATTCGTTTTGATTTCCCGAGATGCTGCGAGTTCAGCTGTTTCTTACTTCCCTGTTGTCCTCAACTTTTCAATTTCTGAACACGTGTTTGTACTTTTACTGTGATCGACTTGTTTCATTTCAATTATTCTTGGGGTCCAAGATCGTTTTGATTTCTAAATTCGTAGGCACGGGTAAGTTCGCATTCGTTTTTTGTGGCAATTCGGCCGACTCTTAAAAGCCATTTCGACAAAACTAGTGGCTCCTTGGCAGTTGAAAGATTTTCTTGTAAGTAATTTCGATGTTATTAACGTATCGTAGTTAATTCCCAAGTTTCTATGTTTCACTATTTGCCACGAGAGGATTCGTTATAGTTGAGTGTTAGAACGATTTTGGGACTGAGTACTTTGTTTCCAATGATGTGCAGAAGAGCTAACTTGGAGAACATGTTTGTTAACATCATATTTTATTCGTAATTCTTAATTCTGTCTCCGTATTCAGAAGATCTGTCACCTGTCCCAATGGTTTTTGCATTTAATACTTTTCATAAATTTTTTTTATAAATATTAAAGTTTACAATTCTGAGCAAAGAAAACATGTCCAATAGTTGTATATCGTGGTACGTTGCTCACGGCACTAAAGCTCTCATAACTTTCAATTTTTTGTCCTCATCCAACCTGTCACAATTTTGAATCAAATGGAATAAACCAGTTTTCATAATTAACAAAGATTCAGATTGTTTATTTATAAATGTGAACAAATTACAACAGTTCTTTGGGTTTATGTCATATAACTTTCATGCAAGGCAGAAATATCTCAAAATCGAGTAGTGAGTACGAATTGAATTTGCTTCTTTGTGATTGATTTCAGAGCTGGGCTGTAAAAAAACAAATAATTATTAATGTAATCCATCCGTCCGTCCAAGTTTTAAATGTCAGTAAATTCAAGATGATGCTGTCATGATAACACAAAAGACCCTGAATTAAAATGAATTTTATTCAAAGTTCATGAAATGAATTGGATGACAATTGTTTTAAAAATCACTCACACGAGTCAAAATTATCCTCCATGAGGTCCGAGTTCCCCTCGGTCTGCTCGGCAGGGTTGTCTCCGAATTCTGCATCGTTCGGCTCTTCCCCCTCCTGGGTGAGGGACCTATCGGCAATTCCGTCCTCTCCATCGTCGGAGCTGCTGACGTCGCCAAAAATATCTGAAGCGAAGAAGTCTGAAGATATTGAACTGATTTCAGTTTCTTTGTCCAAGCTCATCATTTTTTCCATTGTGTGGATTTCCAATTTGATTTCAGTTGTCGATATTTTAAGGCTTAATTATATTAAATGCAGAAGAAACTTTTGATGAACATGCATTCAAGAGAAATTCTCAAATAATCACCCATGTGGTTGTTGTCATCCAAGCCGTTGTCGTCAGCCAATGGCAAGGCTTCGTCAACAACAGAAGGAGATTTGTCGAGCGAAACTTCTCCAAACGAAGCTTTGCGAGGTGAAGGGTCTTTGGAAGCTTTGATGGAATCCGTGACATTCTTGGTTGTGCCCCCGGATTTATTCTTGCCGTGATTCGATAAGCCATGCTGAGATTCCTCATCTTCTTCTATGACCTCGTACTTGACCTCTATCGCTTGCGAATCCGTTACAAAGAGTCTTCTTAGTTCCTTGTCTGTGTCTGGTTGATCCTGATTCTGTAGTTTAAATTGTTTAAACAATTTCAATTTAAATATTGATTGCATGAAAAAACTTTCTTCTAAATAACTGAATAATGAATAATGACATTTGACCTGAGTTAGTGATAGAACAATTTAATAAAAAGTAAAGGATTCATTGTAAACAACAACCAACTTTTTTAGGGATTATCTTCCTAAATCTTCTCTTCCTTACACTTTTGAAAGGCCTGCACACTGTAAAACAAATTCCATTGGTCAAATTAATACCAATGAAACTGATCAAGAGATTAGGATAACAACCAATTTTTCCCTGACTTTTGCTCAAATGGCAATAGCTCACATGGCAGTTGCGCACATAGAAACTGTCCATGTGCGCAATAATCTATGTGAGCAACAGTCTGTGTGCGCAAGTGTCGTGTGAGCAACAGTCTGTGTGCGCAACTGTCATGTGGGCAACCGCCATGTGAGCAACAGTCTGGTCACCCAACCAATCATAGAACAGCTTACATCCATGCATCCAATTAAATTTTTTATCCTTGTCCTTCTTTTTCACTGAAGACTCCTCCTCCACAACACTGTCATCGTCAAAATCATTGGAACAGATGAGTATCTGGAATTCGATAATCATTACTAAGATAAAACAAATAAATGCCATTAATTCAGCAATTGAAAATTAGTTCAACGAGAAATGCAGTTACAAATATAATTAAAATAGTACATCAAAATGCAAAATTAAATCATAAATTAACATTAGGACTACTCAAGATGCATTAATAAAAAGCTGACCAAAACAAACGCTTATCTAAGTCTGACATCCTTTCATGTGATCAAAATGCATATATTTAAAAATTGTAATTCAGAGCCAACCTGAGAAACATCAGCAGTTTTGTAGAAGGTTTTCTTGTCTGTGGTTTTGTAAGACTCCACAATGCATGGGAGATCATAAAGCTGTCCAAAAATTACAAATTTGTTGTCACAAGCATCATCATGACAACTTAATATCAGGCCAATAGATGAGTAATTGACCAAAAACTCAGAACTTAGCCAGCATTTTGCCAAACTAAAACAAAATTAATTAATTAAGCCTGTTAACCTTGGCATTGTACATTTGTCCATCATAGACAACCTTGCCTTTCCTTAATTCTGGATGAATTTCCATCGAGAGTTTTTCCTTCAAACTTGATGAGCCACTCTGCAGGTCTTTTCTCAGGTTTTCAGCTGTTATCTTTTAAAAAAATTAAATTTTAATAAATTACCATTATTATTGCCAGGTGTTCTCAGGTCGTTTGTTTATAACTGGAAGCTCAATTAGAGTGAAATGGCAACCGAAGTCTTTCATACACTTTTTGCATTCCAAACTGCATTGTCACCAGCTCTGTATAGAACATGGTTTTGAACATTTCTTGACATTAACGAAATTGTTATACCTTCTAGAAGCATATAGATGTTTGTAAAAATGGTAATGGATGTGGTTGCAGTAATTACAGGTTATCCACAAAAATAAATGTTTATGTTAAAAAAACCTCGGGAAGTCTCAGTATAAGCTGCTGCTCCACATCAACCGACACCGATGAACTTGAATAATCATCTTTTCTAGATTTGCTCATTTGCATTAATATGTGTCAGAAGAACCCTGATTAAATGGATCTCAGTCATATAAGAGTCCCGCTGCAAACAACTTGATTTGTTTACAATGCTAAGATGAGAATTCGATAATGAAACTATTTAGACAAAAATTTTCAATATTTACAAGTTAAACAATAAACTAATAAAATACAAAAATTGTTTTTGTTTTTTAAATTATGTTATTAGTGAAAGTTATTAGTATTTTTAAGACAGTTGTCAAAAATCCAGTCGAAAGCAAACAAGGATAACGTGGCGTCACTCTGGTCGATCGGGTTCCTGAAGAAGTACCCGAAGAGGTGGGCTTTTAGGTTTACTAGAGTATTTGCAAGGAATATTTGGAGGGTTTTTGATATTTTATATCTTTTAATTAATGGAATGGTTATCGAGTGAATTTTTAATGATTTGCTGTATTTTACAGAAACAGTGCCTTAGGTTACCTTATCAAACGTCGAATAAATTGAAATTCGATTGCATTCGAAGTAATGAGGCAGTTGAAAGGAAAAGTAAAGGAAACTAACAGGGAGAAAAAGCAAAGAAAAGAAGATTTTAAGAAGCAGAAGGATCGTTTATTCACCATTGCCCTGCCAACTTTGGGCGTTCTGTTTGTACTTGTGGTCATCTTCATTTACTTCCAGACACGACCAAAGATTTCCTTCTGAAGAGTAGTTAATCCATATGTACATTGTAATTCATGTTGCTCTTGTTGTTTTGAATAAGTTATAAGTCTTTGCTCACATCTGATTTTATTCTTATACATTTGTTTTTGGTGTTTTCAAACCATAATGGCATATTTAGCCTATTACATAAGCTAATAATTACATAATGCATTTGATGGTGCATTACTCTTCTCAAACATTTACATATTTATGTTGTTCAAAAGATTGCCTTCCATGAGCAACCCAGTCACCATAGTAAATGTAATTAAGTTAAAGAATGAATGGAAGTCTTAGTTTGAATCATGTATGATTTAAGTTTTTTGAGGTTATTTCCAGCTAACCACCATTGAATAAAAACTGTTTGTCAAAACATGCATAATTTGGTTCATGACATGCATCCCAATTCGACAATTTTGCTTTCTTGCTAGCTTACTCATTATTGGAGTGTAACAACATAATTATAATAAGAAGAAACAAACTATTTCTTCTGGCATGTGCTACAACACATTAAGTACAAGTGATCCTTCATTAGTAACCCTGAGAATTAATTTTCCTTTTAGTTGATGCGGAGTTACGTTTGTGAAGTCTATGTCCCCATACAGCCGATCAACCGTATCTTGTGCTTCTGGATCGTTGAGGCAATGTGATTGTATCTCCATCTTTGCCACTCTACTTCTAAAAAGCCAGTCTGCAAATTCTCTCGGAATCAAGAGCTCGCATGTTTCGAATGAGTTTCATCACACTGAGTGTTAAACAAACATGATGTCTCTTCAAGCAGCTAGCAACAGTCAGTGATATTATTAATTTTGAGTCAGGTAGCATTTTAGCTTCTGGTGTATTGAGTTTGATCTTGCATATTGATGTGATGTTTAAGATGAGCAGAACTTTAAATACAGATGGTGCAGTTCTTCCATCTGGTAATAGAATTGCTGCTGGATGTAGCTTGATATCCCTTTCCTCTTGCGATATATAAAAGTGCAGTGTAAACGAAAGTCTTTCACATATCGGCTGGGCCACCTAGGAAAAAGCATTTACTCCGACCTCAAAATATTTCATTCATTGAATCAAGTACCATTGTTCACCCGTTGTTCATCATTCAATATTTCGATATATCATCTCTTCAGCCTGTTCTTTCAAAACATCAAATGAAGGTAGTTCAGTGATCATCAAAATTGACAGTTGGTAGTTTTCCCAAATTCAGGCCACAAAACTTGAAATATTATAGTTTATAACAGTTTATTGCTCAATCGAGGGACTGAGACGAGTTGAAAGAATTTCTTGAAAGATTTCTTTATTGTAGATATGTATTCTAAGCGATGAGCGACTGAAAATGTTTTATTAGCGTCCGTTGCGTAGCGATTAGGACGGTGCTCCCGCAGCAGGTTCGAATTCGCGCTGCCATCGTAAGAGGCGCAGTCTTAACCATTGGGATATGCGGGCACAAAGAGCGACCGAACTGTTGATTTATTTATTATTTACCGAAATTTAATTTTTAAAAAAGACCGATTTCGTGTTTACCATAGATATAAAAACGCTTTACTTTCGTTAAAAAAATGTAAAACATATACCAGTAATATAAATTTTGTATTTTTATTAATACATAAGTTAAAATGTTTTATTGAAGAAAAACTGGAACTTTTCATGAGCTTGCTATACGACGCTATAATACTTCATGCAAAAGCAGCACATAAATGAACTGCCATTCCATTGTTGAGTTTTTTACGATATGTTAGTGCGGTGTATGTGAGCTCGTCTGTTACAGGCATCGCATTGGTAACCACTGTCATCCTCCGTCGATCCACTGTAAAGGCATGTGTTGGTCATATCGTCTGAAAGACGAAGAATTTCTTTTGCATATGATATCCGAATATCATCTGGGGCTATCCACTTGTCTTCCGCCAGCAGACACTTATATAATGGTAAAAGCCTAGTCTCTAACGTGGCTGAAGTTAGCAGACACTCACATTTATTTCTTAATGCGAAGATTCAAATTATAATATTTGGAAACTACGTTACAAATGCTTTTTAAAAATGTTCATATCTCAATCAACAGAAGACTTTCTTTTTTTTAAATTATTTGAAAAAACATAAATAAAAGTACAGAAATAAAACATTAAGCTTCAGTATTTAAATTTATGTAAATAATAATTTATTTGTGTAGAAATACGTAAGTCTAAATATTTATAACATTATTACACACCCAGAATCATCGCTACTTTCTAATAAACCAAACTTTCAAAATAAACACGGTCCGGAAAAACCACGCAACTCGAACTCTACAAATAATCTCGAGAAAATTTATCAACTTTTATTGTGTATCGTGACGAATACAATTGTGATGGCAACATGTAAACTATTTATTGTCATTGTTAAATCTCATGTTAATTTAGAGAGCTTGGAGATGACCAGATCATATTGTTCCACATGACTCTTGAGATGGATTTCTGCAAAAAATATTTGTAATTTACGTTATCATACAGTTAATATTATATATATCTGGTTTTAAACGCTTATCTAACCTTCTCGACGATTGTAAAAGGTCATTGAAAACTCGTGTCCAGAGACACCTAATTAGTGTGAGGAACTTTATCCTGGATAGGAAGTAGAGTTGTTTAATATTATTCAGTTACTGGTAAAATTAGTTTGACAAGTGTCAAGTTGCAAATAAAGTTGTAGACTAATCATTTTAATTAATCCTTCCAATAGGAAATCTTTAAGAGAGAATCATTGTTTGGGGTCGTTTGCATAACAACTTTTTAAATATGTGAGTAACATAAAATTCAAAGTCTTCAGATGTCAGGTTACTAAGTTGTTTCTAGAAAAAAAATCAATTGAATCATTGGGCATTAACAACAACAAAATATTTATTGCAAACTTTTTGGATTGCAGTCAGAGAGATGAGCAAACCTGCATTAGCACTGACAACAAAAACATTTATCACAAGAATAGAATTAATCATCATAAAATAATATTATTACTAATACAATCATGACAATGCCACGTCTGCCTCAGCGAACTCTTTGGTGCTTGCACACAATCATCATGGAATGGTTTGTCGGTCATTCTGGGGCTGGTCCTTGAAGCCTAGAAAAATTTTGTTTAGCAATAGCATTCTCACAAAGTATATTTTGGTTTGTAGTTGCATCTGTTTTTCATTTTAAACTACAGCAGTTTGGCACTTACCCTTCTTCCACTTGCCACCAACTGCACAACTCCATATGTGACTGATATCAGATGCCTGAAACATGGAAATTAGCTGATTGCTTTCCATGACTTTTAATTTTAAAATGTTAAAATATCACTTGGTTCACATTTGTTTCTTTTGCATTCATCTTGATTGTCTCATCATTTTGTAACATGTCCTGAAGTTGATAACAAAATTGAAAAACATTTGGCAAGGAAGAAATGCAACATGATTGTGATACATACTAAAATATTTATTTAGACATTTTGAATGCTTATGTAACCAAACCAACAATGCAATTATCCTGCTACTGAATATATAGAACCAATATCAAGAATGCTCCCTGGCAGTGCGGACTAGGTTCCGAACACCCCACATCATGATCATTACCATCACCGACACGCTAACACATGTATCATTACATAAGCTAAATTTTAGTAAATAAAAATGCTTGCCTTTTCCTGCACATTAAGTTCTGTCAAGAATGTCTCTTGCCTGGTGAGATTCATTTTCTGTTGAAACCAAAATTAATGATGGGATTATTTTATAAATTAATTATCTGTAACTGCTAGAGATATCACCTTCTTCTTAGGTTCAGGACCATCATCAGCAATAACAATGTCATCATCATCCTCTGTCTTAGACTGTATGCAATAATCAATATGTATAATGCACAAAATTATTTCCAGAATAAATCTTACCAGTTCAAAATCCATTGGAGATATAATATCATTTACATAAATGGATTTGGAGCTCTTATTTTTTCTGCCTCTGCAAACTTCTTTGGCAATTTTTCCAATGGCTTTTACACATGCCTGTCATAAACATAAATGTGTTATAATCATAAGAAAAATACTTCTTAGCTTTACTGTGCTGGGCTCCAGGCCTGAAGTTTCACAAAATCTATCAAGGAGCCCTCTGTTTAAGTCTCTGTAATTTATTATAAAATCATCCAGTCTTGAATGGATCACCAAGTTCCTGTTATTCTTGAGGATCCATTGGCTTTTTTCCATGAGGCCTTAGGTTCTATTGCCTTTTGTGTAGGTCTTCATTATAATTATTATATAATTACTAACAAGTTATAACTCAGTTAGAAACATTCTAGTCAAAAACCTGATTGGAACTACTTCAGTGGCGATTATATATTTCGGATAAACTCTGGTATGGTTTACCAGTTCCATGTCACCCAAGGTCTCCTTAAATATTAGTTCGAGGATTGGGATGTTTTGGTATTTATGCAGATCCATAAGCGAATATGTTTATAAAACAAAGTTGAAATCTTAAGGAACATTTTGATGCACATTTATTTGATCAGTCTAAACTTCGTGATTATTGAGTAAAAGAACTCGTACGGCAATTAAATACTGGAAGGACTTCCGCTTAAGATGTCTCGCGATATTTTAAGCACTTACGTTGTTCCACATCTTTTTCGGCTAATAAGGTATACATATTTGGAAAGTAGAAATCTTAACGAACATTTTGATGCACATTTCGTCAGTCGAAAAATTGTAGTTACTGAGTAAGAAGACTTGCAAGACATTCCATTAATGGAAGGACTTCCGCTTAAGATGTCTCGCGATATTTTAAGCACTTATGTTGTTCCCCAAAATTATCAGCTAATAAGGTATACATATTTGGAAAGTAGAAATCTTAACGAACATTTTGATGCACATTTCGTCAGTCGAAAAATTGTAGTTACTGAGTAAGAAGACTTGCAAGACATTCCATTAATGGAAGGACCTCCGCTTAAGATGTCTCGCGATATTTTAAGCACTTATGTTGTTCCCCAAAATTATCAGCTAATAAGGTATACACATTTGGAAAGTAGAAATCTTAACGAACATTTTGATGCACATTTCGTCAGTCGAAAAATTGTAGTTACTGAGTAAGAAGACTTGCAAGACATTCCATTAATGGAAGGACCTCCGCTTAAGATGTCTCGCGATATTTTAAGCACTTATGTTGTTCCCCAAAATTATCAGCTAATAAGGTATACACATTTGGAAAGTAGAAATCTTAACGAACATTTTGATGCACATTTCGTCAGTCGAAAAATTGTAGTTACTGAGTAAGAAGACTTGCAAGACATTCCATTAATGGAAGGACCTCCGCTTAAGATGTCTCGCGATATTTTAAGCACTTATGTTGTTCCCCAAAATTATCAGCTAATAAGGTATACACATTTGGAAAGTAGAAATCTTAACGAACATTTTGATGCACATTTCGTCAGTCGAAAAATTGTAGTTACTGAGTAAGAAGACTTGCAAGACATTCCATTAATGGAAGGACCTCTCCGCTTAAGATGTCTCGCGATATTTTAAGCACTTATGTTGTTCCCCAAAATTATCAGCTAATAAGGTATACATATTTATAAAGTAGAAATCTTAACGAACATTTTGATGCACATTTCGTCAGTCGAAAAATTGTAGTTACTGAGTAAGAAGACTTGCAAGACATTCCATTAATGGAAGGACCTCCGCTTAAGATGTCTCGCGATATTTTAAGCACTTACGTTGTTCCACATCTTTTTCGGCTAATAAGGTATACATATTTGGAAAGTAGAAATCTTAACGAACATTTTGATGCACATTTCGTCAGTCGAAAAATTGTAGTTACTGAGTAAGAAGACTTGCAAGACATTCCATTAATGGAAGGACCTCCGCTTAAGATGTCTCGCGATATTTTAAACACTTATGTTGTTCCCCAAAATTATCAGCTAATAAGGTATACACATTTGGAAAGTAGAAATCTTAACGAACATTTTGATGCACATTTCGTCAGTCGAAAAATTGTAGTTACTGAGTAAGAAGACTTGCAAGACATTCCATTAATGGAAGGACCTCCGCTTAAGATGTCTCGCGATATTTTAAGCACTTATGTTGTTCCCCAAAATTATCAGCTAATAAGGTATACACATTTGGAAAGTAGAAATCTTAACGAACATTTTGATGCACATTTCGTCAGTCGAAAAATTGTAGTTACTGAGTAAGAAGACTTGCAAGACATTCCATTAATGGAAGGACCTCCGCTTAAGATGTCTCGCGATATTTTAAGCACTTATGTTGTTCCCCAAAATTATCAGCTAATAAGGTATACACATTTGGAAAGTAGAAATCTTAACGAACATTTTGATGCACATTTCGTCAGTCGAAAAATTGTAGTTACTGAGTAAGAAGACTTGCAAGACATTCCATTAATGGAAGGACCTCCGCTTAAGATGTCTCGCGATATTTTAAGCACTTATGTTGTTCCCCAAAATTATCAGCTAATAAGGTATACACATTTGGAAAGTAGAAATCTTAACGAACATTTTGATGCACATTTCGTCAGTCGAAAAATTGTAGTTACTGAGTAAGAAGACTTGCAAGACATTCCATTAATGGAAGGACCTCCGCTTAAGATGTCTCGCGATATTTTAAGCACTTATGTTGTTCCCCAAAATTATCAGCTAATAAGGTATACACATTTGGAAAGTAGAAATCTTAACGAACATTTTGATGCACATTTCGTCAGTCGAAAAATTGTAGTTACTGAGTAAGAAGACTTGCAAGACATTCCATTAATGGAAGGACCTCCGCTTAAGATGTCTCGCGATATTTTAAGCACTTATGTTGTTCCCCAAAATTATCAGCTAATAAGGTATACATATTTATAAAGTAGAAATCTTAACGAACATTTTGATGCACATTTCGTCAGTCGAAAAATTGTAGTTACTGAGTAAGAAGACTTGCAAGACATTCCATTAATGGAAGGACCTCCGCTTAAGATGTCTCGCGATATTTTAAGCACTTACGTTGTTCCACATCTTTTTCGGCTAATAAGGTATACATATTTGGAAAGTAGAAATCTTAACGAACATTTTGATGCACATTTCGTCAGTCGAAAAATTGTAGTTACTGAGTAAGAAGACTTGCAAGACATTCCATTAATGGAAGGACCTCCGCTTAAGATGTCTCGCGATATTTTAAACACTTATGTTGTTCCCCAAAATTATCAGCTAATAAGGTATACACATTTGGAAAGTAGAAATCTTAACGAACATTTTGATGCACATTTCGTCAGTCGAAAAATTGTAGTTACTGAGTAAGAAGACTTGCAAGACATTCCATTAATGGAAGGACCTCCGCTTAAGATGTCTCGCGATATTTTAAGCACTTATGTTGTTCCCCAAAATTATCAGCTAATAAGGTATACACATTTGGAAAGTAGAAATCTTAACGAACATTTTGATGCACATTTCGTCAGTCGAAAAATTGTAGTTACTGAGTAAGAAGACTTGCAAGACATTCCATTAATGGAAGGACCTCCGCTTAAGATGTCTCGCGATATTTTAAGCACTTATGTTGTTCCCCAAAATTATCAGCTAATAAGGTATACATATTTAGAAAGTAGAAATCTTAACGAACATTTTGATGCACATTTCGTCAGTCGAAAAATTGTAGTTACTGAGTAAGAAGACTTTTGAACGAATTCCTCAAATTTCTAATAACTTCAAAAATTTTAAAATCTTCCGTCAATTGATTTATAAACATTTTTGAAAAGCATTTGAAACGTAGTTTCCAAATATTATGATTTGAAATTTCGCATTAGAAATTAAATTTAAGTGTCTGCTAACTTCAGCTACGTTAAAGACTAGGTTTTTACCATGATATAAGTGTCTGCTGGCGGAAGACAAGTGGCTATCCCATCAATTGGATAATCACCCTCTTCGTCCATAGCCCGAAGCGTAAAGGCTACATAAATGCCACAGTTGTGACTATCGCGTTGCACACCTGTCCACGGCCCCCTCTTCATCGTAATGTTCATCCACCTGTTATTTTTTGAGCTTCTGCAAAGTGAATCAAAAAATCTCTTCATCTTTTCCATGTTTCGACTCTCTCATGGCCTCGGAACGTAAAATAGTACTTTTTTTGAGTCATTTATAACAATGAAACAAAGTGACAGCCTCCGTCATGCGGATTCTTCAGTCCCATTTAGTGCAATCGTTGCTAACGCACACTAAATATTAAAAAATAACTTAGATTTATTATTTATTAATTTTTATAACAGAAAAATAAAAAAGTAATGTAAATTGAACCATTTACGTATGTGTTATATCTATGGTAAACACAAAATCGGTCTTTTTAAAAATTAAATTTCGGTGCTTGCGCTGGAGACACGTTAACGAAACATATATTTTTAGAAAGGAAATAATCTGCAGATTTTAAATATGTTTTTAAAATTTCAAGCGCGTTAAGGAATTTTACATTATCGGCGCTCAAAGCCTTATACGTTATGACTTAATAACATCATTCATGAGTTTCATGTATGATTTATGTAAGGCTAAGGATTTCATTAACCTCGATCCTAACAGTTTACTGATTCTATTCAGGACAGCCATGAAAGGCATAGAAATGACAGATGTCCAAGCTTCCAATTCGTCTTTAGAGTTTCTAGAAGCACTAATTCAAAATAACGATCTTATTCAAATCCTTAAGACTGAAGGTCAAAGGTTATTAGAAGTTCTCTTCCTTGTTGGGGTTGTCAAATTTCCAATCCATAATCTCTACCAGGTTGCTATCGTTCTGATGGCCCTTCTCGACAAACATCGCCAGTTTGTCATGGAAACCCTGACCTTGATTTTGTCCTCTGATCTATTCCTCGCTCCCCTTGCCACCCAGAACGAGAAGAAAGAGTTCCTGAAGATAATATCTGACTCCAACGTCACCACAGAGACAGTCAGCGATTCTCTCGAGAAGCTCGCTTCACTTTGAAAGAATATACCAGACTCGGATAGCGGCGGCCTAGTAACGTACCTGGGATAAGTCTGGATTTGTCACTTCTATTTTGCTTATAAGTTCTTTAAGATCTGTTTATTTAGTTGTAATAGTTAATTCTGTTTGAGAATAAAAATGTTTAATTTGATAGATTTTATTATTATCGACTCTATTTATTCAAAAGAAATTAATATTTTAATCGAAAATTTATTTTCATCAAGAAAACAAAATGCTTATGATTTAATAGGTACAATATTAATTCATAATAAATATGTTAATTAATGGTTATTACAATAATTATGTTATATTATAAGTATTATTTAATTATGTGATATTTTTTCAGCATATGCTTAATTTTTGTATATACAGTGGTGGGGGATATACTCCTTAAGGTCTCCCCCAAACCTCTTGCTGAAACTATAGTACAGCGGATAGTTCACAGCCATGTTGCTTATTATTGTAAATGAACTACTTCAAAATTGTATAAAAAAAATTATTTCAGGCTTTATACATTCAAATTTATTCAAAGTGTAAGTTTTATAGAAGTACAAGACGATGCAAATGAATAAACTTCATTTCTAAAATAAGAACATAATAAAATAAATAGATCGAAAAAGCTGAAATGATATCTCTGGTGTGGGCAATCGGAAAAGAAACAAATTATTCATTTATTATTGAATTTACAGTGCTTGTCATTGGAATACGACGACCACGTTTTTGAACATAATTTTGTAATTACAAATCATATATATTATATTTCATTTATTTCAATCATAAAGAGGGTCACAAGCGACCACCAACATAAATTGGAGTCAGTTAATATGTAGATATAGATTGCAAAGACAACTTTAAGTCATTAAATTGTTAGAAACTTACTCAAATCGGTGCTGGAAATGCAGGCTTTAAATCGACTATGGAGTTGTGGAGCTGATAATATCTTGGGTCAGCAAGTTCCAGGGTCTCACTATTCGGTTGATGAAGCAATGGAGCCTGTGAGTAGTGGAGCATTTTTCTTTGCATGGAGGGGGGGGGGGGGTATTTCCAAACCCTAACCAGCATAGGCCATGGCTGATTAATATTTGTAAGCACTCACTGTGATTGATTGAGATCTGAAATAGTTCGTAGCGCAGCAATCGTTTTGCACATATTTTCGTTTAAAAATTAATAACTGTCGATGTATATCTGTTCTTCTTTAGATGATGGATGTGAAATTAAGTATGAAAATGATACTTAACGTAACATAACATTAATTTATAGTGGTTTAAGGATACTAATGTCTGTATGATAAACCATTCCTACTTTTTAAATCAATGTCCAATTTTCGATAGTCGAAATATTGGGTCCATCGGAGTACAAGCAGAATTCCCCCCCTTTTTCAATCGGGTTCAAGTCTGGGGAGCGAGCTGGTCACTTCAGAAAGTTTAAAATCCTCTTCTGGAGAAATGCTTTTTTGTAGTTCTGATGTGTGTAGTGGGGTATTGTCATGCTGAAAACGAATGAATCATATCCAAATTTGTCACACAGCGGAAAGAGACACTGGTCCAGTGATTCAAAATATTTTTGTGACTTTTGCTTCGCCTGCACGAAGACGAATTCAAATGAACTTCAAGAAGAAATGGCAATCCAGAGCCATCACTGAGCCACTTCCGAATTTCCTTTTAAAACATGTTTTCGGGCCCTCTAATATCGTGGCAATAATATTTACATATTACATATTTACTCTCCATCTGGACCATCCAAATTTAATTTGTGTTCATCAGAAAAAATAACAGATTTATTTACAGTTCATCTCTGAACTCACCATCCCTTTTGTTTTTTTTTATAATTCGAGAATTTGAGGAAGTGCACGGATGCCATCAATGATTGGCATCTCGTTAACTTTCTCCAACTGAATCCTCAAAAATCTGAAATTATGTTTATTGGCACACCCACTCGCCTCAAAACTCTGTCGCCTCCTCTTTCTATAAGCATCGCTGATACCCTCTTTCCTTCCTCTACTACCCTCAAGCTCCTCGGTGTTATTTTTGATTCACATCTCACCTTTAAAGAACATTCCGCTTCTATTATCAAATCCGGCAATCATGTCATCTAGGCTATCCGGCACATCCGTCCTCTACTTTCCGTTGATATAACTTCCGCCCTTGCACGCTGCCTTGTTTTCTTTCGCTTAGACTATTGTAACTATCTTCTTTATGGCACATCCGCTTCTTTAATTCAATCCCTGCAACGTGTCCAAAACAAGCTTGCCAAGCTCGTCCTCCTCAACTCTATCCTCAATAGCATGGACCGTCTGAAGAAATTGCACTGGTTGCAGATCCATAGTCGTATCACTTTCAAAATTGCCCTCATGACATATCATACTTTAGCAACATCCACCCCACCTTATTTCCATCACCTACTAGATCACCGCCAAACACCTGGTCTTCGTTCATCGTCAGCCACTCAACTTCACCAACCGGTTCATAAATCATCCCTCTCAAACAGAGGCTTCTCGTATGCCTCTCCAGCTGTCTGGAACAGATTCCCTTCCACAGTCAGAGCCCAGCCAACCCTGGAGCTCTTCAAACGCCACCTGAAGACCCACCTCTTCAGGACTTCATGGGACAGCGAAGACACAAAGCACCTCTGACGTTACGCACATGGCGCTTTATAAATTAATTATTATTATTTATTATTATTATTATCATCTTCTATATCTGTGATATTCCACAAAAGCCTTCCTGAAGTTACTGGAATTATCTGTTACTATGCTTGTAACTTTTGTGGTGTCCAGATCAAAGTGTCTAAGCACGTCTCGATATCGACTTATTAACACAGTTATCTCAGACATGACCGATGCTGATAAGCCTCTCCATCCCTTTGAGATATGCAAATCCATCCATTAACCAAACGCGTGACTCGAACGTCGACAAGCACTTTGGCGCCACTGCCTCTTTTGGCCTGCCGGATGTGACGTAACCAAACAAGCAAATAAACAAACATGCCGACGCGGAGTAACAAACAGCAATAAGTGAATACAAACAAAACAATAAACAACGATGAGTAAGTGCAAAAACCATAAACAACAACAACTCCGATGTTTCCCAAGTTGCATCATCTTTTGCAAATGTTGAATTTGTTTGCGTGGGGTGGATGCGTTTTTAATGTCACGAAAGATAAAAAATACAATTCGCTCTGTGCCGTGAAATTGACAAAACATGAAAAGAAGCGATAATGCCATTATTAAAGCCCAATTGGCATAAGTTGTTAATTGTTATAAGATCATTAGAATAAAGCTAACCAAGGCGTCCTTAATTCGCACCGGAAGGCCTACTAATAGAATGGGCTCGTAAAACAATAGAGCGAAGTCCAAATCATCTCAGTTATGCAAAGGACTATAATCAAATAAATAAATAAATAAAACAATATAGCGTATAAGTAAAAAAATGTTTTATTAACGTCCGTTGCATAGGTAGATGATTAGGACGGTGCTCGAATCCGCGCTGCCATCGTGAGAGACGCAGCCTTAACCATTAGGCCATGCGGGCGCATGGGCGTATAAGCTATTTTTTATTTTTTTTTATTTGATTATAGTCCGTTGCATAACTCAGATGATTTGGATAGCGTATAATATTTGTTTATAATTACTTCGTCACGACCAATCAGAGAAGACGACATTCTGATACTATTTATGAGCGACTAATTAGCACGGTTGACATTATTATAATTATTATTACTGATTTAGAGTAATATAATTAATATTAATAATATTATTATATTATGAAAATTAAAGTCAGCACACTTGCTAAAAGTTCTTCCACGGAGAAAATGGTAAGCTATGCAAAAGACTTTAATCAAATAAATGATAAGTCAGTTGATGTTGATGATCCACTAAGCCCAAAAACAACAAATGCTGCATATCGCCGGAAATGTTCGACAGTCTCTCAACAAGACAACGGAATTCGGATGATGTCATTGTGTCCAGCAGACGTTCGCTTTTCGGCGGCAAACTGTATGTTGAAGTTTGAATTCCTCTACAAGAGATATCTGGTGAACGGCTATGAAATCATGAGTGGAATGGACGTGGAACAAGTGAGGGGAATTTGCAGGTAAGATGATTATGATGATGATAACGTGGAGGTGATGGTAATAGTTTTAGGTGGTTTTAGATGGTGGTGGCAATAGTTGTAGGTAATGGTGATGATGATATTGATATATGGAAGTAATTAACAATGGGGTGAATGAACAAAAAAACCCATTATCCAATTATCGTGGCGCAACATTTTAGAGACTCCATTAATTTCAGCTTTAAATAGCATTTATTTTGCTTAATTATATTATATATCAAAATTAAAAGATATGTCACAATAGTAATAATATTTACTTGTATTATTTTTTGGATGGAAATGTAATAAAAGGTTCATGATTTAAATCTGTCACGACTGATGATGATTTGTGCCCGCGAATACGGCAAAGATGATGACGATGACAATAAACATGATTACAATGACCGACCAAATATCGTTTTCGTTTTTGACGCCGAATATTGGCTTTTTGTCATTTACGAAGTCATTTCGTTTTCTGTCCCACTAGGAAAATTTATTATCGGTTCATTTTCGTTTGCTTTTGCAAGCGAAAAAAGATTTTTTTTGCATTTTAGTTTTTGTTTATTGAGGCGCTTCTTGTAACTATTTACATAATGCTTGTGGCCGTGCAGGCTGGGTTTCAAACACGACACATTACGAGTATTGGCTTAACCACCGTAAGCAGGAACGCGACCCATTTATTTATTTATTTATTTGATTATAGTCCGTTGCATAACTGAGATGATTTGGACTAGGAACGCGACCCATTATATGCCACGTTTTAAATGAATCTTTACTCCATTACGCTTTCATTTTTTGAATTTAGAGTAATAAAATTTAAAAATTTAATTATCAAAATAAATAAATATTCAGAATCTTTTTCAAGCAGGTGAAACTTCTGTGATTTGTATCAATACAACGTTGAATTAACTTGTTAAATTTAAATTCACAAATATGGCTAATTTATTACAACTTTTCAATTTTCGCTACGATATGTCAAATATGGAAATGTTTGAAAAATCAAGTAAATTGTTACTTATTACTAACCTCAGCTATGATACAACTGAGAAAGAGTTGGAAAGAACTTTTGGTAATATTTTACCCATTAAGGAAGTTTACATTTTGCATAAATCTGATGGAACCAGCACAAGAACTGCAGAAATAGTTTTATATGGCTCTGAGGACACTTGGATTCTAAGTAACAGGTTTAATAACACGTTATTCAAGGGGAGAATTATTAGAGTGCAGTGTAGTAATACGAGAGAAGATGTTTGTTTTGCTGACTCATATCTGGTAGATAATTTACCTCTCGATGTTACGTCAAAAGAACTTAAAAAGCATTTCCGTCATCCCTACACAGTTAAAAAAGCAAGTGTTTTTTATGACGAGGATGGAAGTAGCACAGGAAGAGGAATTGTAGAATTTAATGGATATTATTCAGAAAGTGATAACATTTATGAATACGATCAGTGCAGAATTAAGGGCAACAAAATGCTGTTCAGAAAATTACTTACGCCTGGATATGTAGGTGGCGAACGTTATATGGAACGTAACAAATGTATGCAACTTTACATTGCTGACCTGCATTACGATGTCAAAGCAGAAGACTTGGAAACATATTTTGGAAAATGGTTCGAGGTTGCAGAAGCCATCGTATATTACAAGGAAGATGGAACCAGTACTGGGACTGGTGCAATCACGTTTTATAAATTCGAATCAATTCATAAAATTCTCAGTTTTATTAGGAAAGCCTTTGAGGATCGAATTTGGTCGGTAATGTGCCCTTGTAGTTATCAGGTCTATTCAGATAAATATATAACAAGCTCTTTTGATGCCATTGAAGAGGAAGTTGAAGGATATGCAAGTTGTGATGATAAGGTTCAAATCACTCCTACTCAAACGGAAGTTGTGGGAAAACAACTTAAGAAGTACGATGACTC
This sequence comes from Whitmania pigra, assembly GCA_021613335.1. Lineage (NCBI taxonomy): Eukaryota > Metazoa > Annelida > Clitellata > Hirudinida > Haemopidae > Whitmania > Whitmania pigra. The sequence goes on along the minus strand of JAJTWR010000228.1, from coordinate 927,722 downwards.
AGAAGGTGTGGGACGTCATAGCGGCGTGGACGATATTATATTAGTGAAGCAATTCAACAAAGGGGGATCAAAAGAAAGGCTCTTGAAATTAAAGCATTACAATAGTTTTGCCAATCAACATTTCAGACAGAGAAGTTATTTCGTTGCTCTGAGATTGGGAATCCCCGAATGTGAATTTCATTGTGCCATTTATGTCACAAACTTGCACTACGATGTCACGGT
>JAJTWR010000228.1:822500-922500 GCA_021613335.1 Whitmania pigra | reverse complement strand
GAGCCAGTGCATATTCTGCATTTATGATGATGATGATGATCCTGATGATGCGATTCTGGTAATGATCTTGAGAATGTGATAGCGATGACAATGATGACGATTTTGAAAAGATGGAATGTGTGGAAAACAAATAATTATGCACAGAAGGATGGATGAGTAACGCGAGCAGTTGGAATCCTTAGGTGTAGCTTGATTCAGCTTAATTCTCCTCATCTTAGTCTTCATCGTCCTCACTATCAACAATATCATCATCATCAACAGCATCACCACCATCGTATCATCGTCATCAACAACTGAAAATTAATGAATAAAATTTATTTCATAAAAATAAGGAAGCAACATTCTTAAAATGTCCTAACAAGCTCTATTGCAAATTCCAACATTGCTAATTAGAATTAATTGAATATTATGGAAATAAAATCAATTAATTAAAATCGAAAAATTATCATTTCTCGTCATCATCATTATCTTTATCATCAACGCCATCGTCATCACCTTCCATTGCATTATCCCTGGAGCAAAAGAGAATAAGGTTGACATACATCTTGAGGTTGGACATGATTTCTACATGCCTCTCACCTGGACACCTGTCCTTCAATTGGTTGATGCACCTGGATGAACTCCTCATCTCGCTGCATAAGTGTTACAGGGGGATCCATTAATGTAAAGGTGACGACGACGAATATCATAGCGGTCTTCATCATCACCACTGTCATCATAATCATTGTCATCGTCATCATCATAGTCTTAATCGCGGACGCAAATCACCATCAGTCGTGACAGCTTTAAATTATGAACCTCTTATTATATTTCTACAAAAAATAATACAAGTGAATATTATTATTAATAATAATATTATTTTTTTAATGTTAATATATAATATAATTAAGAAAAATAAATGCTAAAAATGCTGAAATTAATGGAGTCTCTAAAATGTTACGTCACGGGAGATAATTGGATAATGGGTTCTGCGTTCATTCATCTCATTGTTAACTATTTCCACAGATCAATATCATCACCACCATCACCTAAAACTATTACCATCACCACCACGTTATCATCATCATCATCACCAACTCACCTGCAAATTCCCCTCACTTGTTCCACGTCTATTCCACTCATGATTTCAAAGCCGTTCACCAGATGTCTCTTGTAGAGGAATTCAAACTTTCCCAAACAATTTGCCGCCGAAAAGCGAACGTCTGCTGGACACGATGACGTCATCCGACTTCCTTTGCCATGGTGAGAGACTGTCAAACATTTCCGACGATTTCCGGCATTTGTTATTTTTGGGTTTAGTAGATCATCAGCAGCAGCATGATCATCACCACCACCACCATCATCGTCATAGTCATGACGCATAATTTATTACAAAAAAAGCCACAGAACATTAAAATATTTCCAATGATGAATTTAAACTTGAATTTAATTTATAAAGTCGTTCCAATTAGGTTTATGCTGGCAAATGTGATATGAAATACGGTGGATGATGGATGTATGAGTGGATTGATGATGATTGTGGATGAAAGCAGAGGGAGGTGCCCATCAGTGAGGTCACATGTTTACCTTTCTCTCTCTGGATCACGTGGGACTAATTATAAATTCATGACGACAAGCAGCCCTGGGAATGTCATCACCTGACGTTGATGACGGCAATTTCACCATTCTCAGTATGATAATAATAATAATATAATAATAATAATAATAATAATAATAATAATAATAATAATAATAATAATAATAATAATAATAATAATAATAATAATAATAATAATAATATAATAATAATAATAGTAGTAGTAGTAATACATTTAAATTTAAAAAATAATAATATAATAATAGTGATGCTAATAATAATAATTGTTATTATTTTACTTAATATATCATAATTGTTATTGCTAATTTTATTAATTATTACATAAATCTAATTCAGCTAGTGTTTTATGTTTATTTTTATTTTAAAACATTATTATATTTGTTCTTGGCAAAAACATATCCGTGCAAATATGGCTGGGACTCAGGAAAAAGTCTGGACGCCAATGAATCTCCATGACTACGAAGAGGACGATGATGACGATCCCTAAACATCATTGATAACAACATATCACCTTATTGCGCCGGATTTATGTATTTCAAGTAATTCATGAGCTAATTAATTATACATCTCAGCGTTCATTGGCCAGTAGAAGTAATTAAAAAGTCGTCGGCTGTGAACGACAGAGTTAAGAAAAATGTCTGAATGAATGACGGCATCATTAATTATGATAAGCATGACTGCCTTCTCTCTCCTCATAAAAATAAAAACTAAAACAACTTTCATTCCCGTTATATCATCCTCCCCAAATCTCCCCGTTCAAACCTCCTCAACATCTCCACTCAACTCATTTCCACCCTTTGTCATCCTTCATTGCAATGGCTAGACTTCCAATCACTAGTCGAGTGCTTTGTAGTTGAAACCCTTGCAGGAGTGGCGATTATAATGATGCTGATGACGATGACAACGACGACGACGATGACGACGACGACGACAGTTAAGACTACATATTAATCTCATTTGATAATTCACATAAAGTGATGAGATAACAACTTATTTAAGTAACACCACCAGAGTGACATGAAAAAAATATTAATAACATTGTAAATTTTTAATAAATGGAACATTATTGAACTTCAATAAAACAAGCTCACGTGACAGGGCGATAAACGGGATGACGATGAAACTCCGCAGCATTTCGTACATTAAATCGATATTTTCTTCTTTTTTTTTGTTTGTTAAATTAAATTTAAATAAACTATTAATGATTTTTTACTTTAAAAAATATAATTACAGAAATGTTTCCACTGCACCAAAAAACATTTTAAATGAAAATTCTTCCAGTTTAAACACCAATGACAACATGCAACAAGGTTCAATCAGAATCTGCAGAAGCTGAGATCTCATGCACATCTCTTATATTATCGCCCACACGTGTTAACGTTCCTATGTCTTTATCCGACAAACCAGAAAACGAGTTTGTTTTTGTGTGCGTGAAGTCGCGGGGAGCAATATGCGTGTGATTTTATGACATGAAAAGGAATATCAGGATTCTGAGAATGAAAAAGGGAGTTTAGAAAGATTGAGGAAGCGATTTTTTAAATAATTATCTTTTTATCTATTAAATATTATTTGTATTTGGTTTTTCCGTAACGCAAGTAAACTTGGCAAAGTAATATACGTAATATTGGCATAGATTATCAAAATTTTAAAATATTTATTATTCCATTCAGTTGTGATAATAAATCTGCATACAATTGATTACAATGCATTTCTCATCAAAACATGCTAGAAAATCGATCGAAGTTTTTTGTATCTGACCACATTCTGCATTGTAAATATACTTTTGAAATTGGGATATTTAGTAATAATAAGTTATCTAAGAATAATAAATAATAACGTTAGTAATAACTTGTATAAGTATAATAGATAATAACCTTGATAATAACTGGTATGAGTATATTAAGTATTGACTTAAATAATAACATGTACCTAAAATGTCAAAATTAATTTAATTACACTGAATTCGATACAAGCCCGTATTTTATTAACGTGCGCTTGTGACTTTAAATAAGCAAGAATATGCAACTGTTCAAAAGAGCCACTTTAAATAAACATTCATTTTCAATCCCCACCAACATCCACCAATCCCTAAGGGGACTCTCCGTCCGGGCTAAAAATAGCCATGATAAAAAGGCGATAAATTGAATTAAAAAAGTGCCACTAGACGAAGAGCCTCATCGATATCGGGGTCAGCAAAGGTCAGCGAATCGAGCTTTTGGCAACAAAACCATGTTCGATTGGCAATCAGCCGATGCGTGAATGGAGTGAATGGATGCATCCGATTGAAACTCGATACGAATGCCTTCATGCATCAGCCTTCACGCCCGTCTCCCCTAAAATATCTCTAAAAATACCTTCTGGTTTCCCTTGTTTCATTGGCTATTCAAAGAAAATTTTCACTCGGAAATGGAATTTTGTTTCCGCGAATTCCGGAAACCTTGGAAACGGATGGAAGCAAAAAAAGATTTTATTTGCAATCAAATATTTCACCCATAGACTAAAGGCGAAAATATAAATATTGGAAATGTAGGTCGTCATAGCAACGAGGAAGTCAACAGCGTTCATTCGAGGTCTCACTCGACATTTTGATCGTCTCTTGTCAAGTTTTCGAACTTAAGAAAATGTTTCTGGATTTATTTATTTATTTATTTACTCACTCACTCACTCACTCCACCCATCAAAACGATGTCTAATATTCTCAGAAAATGATTTCCCGACACCAAATCGTGGGGGTCCAAATCCCACGAAGAGACTCAAAATAACGATGATGATGACGATCGACTCGGATGTGAAATAAAAGATCTTGTTGAGTGAGGCGATCACTCGATTAAGAATTATTTTCAAGCGGTAAATATTGAATATTCTCCGAAGTTTAAACATTCCCGTCAGTAAAAAATCATTATCACAATTGATTTTTTGAAATTTATCTTCGTTTTAAAAGTTTATTTAAAACGAATTTATAACATATTCAGCGTTTTCTTAGTAGAATGTAGCATTATGAAATAATTAACACATGAAACACTTTCGAGGCCGTTTTACCTAACCCGGTTGTAACATATCTTTAATAGCAAGGTCGTTTGGCTACTCTACTTCACTCTATTTGCATGTGGTTAACTGAGAAAGTATTATACCTGTTTATTATTTATTACGAAGATCTTAGCTCTTTCGGTTAACATATTTAGAAAACCAATAATGTCAGGAATATTAGTAAAAGCTGAAAAGCTCATTGAACGGGGTTTGCAGTACTGCAATGATTACGTCGGAAGTTCTTGGGCGCATGCAGAGATACATGACTTTGAAATGACTCAAGTCACGGGAGGTCTGAGCAACATCCTGTACCAGTGCTCGTTAAAAGATTATTTCCATCTCCAAAATAATGAACCAAGAAATTTTCTACTGAGACTCTACTGAGACATCATCAGGAGATTTCGGAAACTGTCCTCAATGATTCTGTCTTTTTTAGCCTCCTAGCAGAAAGAAACGTGGTACCAAAGCTATATGGCGTTTTTGCAATAAGTAGGATTGAAGAATACCTCCCAGCACGAGCATTGAAGACCAATGAACTCCACGACCCTACCATTTCAAAGGCCTGCGCTAGAATCATGGCTCGCTTCGACTTAAGATGCCCGTGGTTAAGAAATCCAGTTAGTTGTTTGACACCATTGGCAGGTATTTACAAAACCTATCCGAGTTAGGGGCTTTGGGAAATTTGAACTTTGTACCAAAAATGGCTTTCGTATTAAAGTGCTACTGGACACCAATTTGAGGGTGGAATACCAGAATTTAGTTGCTCTGTTGAAAAAAGTACATTCTCCTGTGATTTTCTGTCACAACGATTTTCAGGAAGGGAACATTCTTTACATGGTGGACTCTTTACGATTAGAAAGTTGGTTTCCGGAGGGACCGGTTGAGCAAATGCAAGACATCGTTAAGCCGATAGATTTCGAATACGCGAGTGATAACTATCGAGGATTTGACGTTTGAAATCATTTCTGCGGGTGGTGCTACAATTACGACGTAGATACTTATTTTAGGGCCAATCTTCACCACTTCCCAAACATACAGCAGCAGTTGAATTTCATCCACGAATACCTAAAAGAAAGCAACCTGAGCTTGGACGAGGAGTACAGCCTTGTAATTGAAGCAATTGCTTTCGCACTGGAATCTCACTTTATGTGGGGCCTATGGTTTATCGTTCAGTGTCAAAAATCACAAACTGTGTTAGGATATTTGGAATACGCCATTGAAAGGCTGGAAGCTTATTTTAAGCAAAAGCTCGTTGTGATGAAGTCGATTAAGGAGTATGAAACCACAAGACGCATTAAGCAGGACCCGATACAAAGATACTGAAGGCAGCTGTCTCATCTATGAATTAATTTCTTCTTATTTCTGATTACTAAGCATTTGAATATCGTCATCATCACCACATCACAACTACCATGTTCGCCTTCATCTATAATCATTGCACGGCTAACCTAACCCCACCCAACTTTTTGACTACAAACAGCAAACGTAAAAAGTGAAATTAAGTTGCAAAGTCCAGACTAAAAACACTTTATTGAAAATAAAAAAAAAACTTTAAAATAATTCTATAAGACAGACCCCATCTCGTAAGATAATAAGTGCTTCAGTAACAAAAATACATATGTTATATGAACGGTCATGAAAACACTAGGTGATGGTGATTAATGAAGACATTGAAATTCATACTCTGAACAATTGAGGATGGACATAAACAATTTTTAAACTTTAACAAGACTTACATTCTCTGAAGTTTAGACAAAAAGCTTGTACAAGTTATAAACATAACATGTCCACGATGCGATGGCATGAAGTTAAACTTATCAATCCATCACCATCAAGATCATCTTTCACCTGCTCGTCAAAGAGTTCCTTGTCACGTTGACTTAATTTGAAATGTACATTGTAAAATTATTTTAAATTAAATCATCCAATATTCACTCAACATCAACAGCTGTGGTAGGAACAAGAATTAAGTTTAAGTTGTTACAATTAGCATTTCCAGCTGCTCATGTTCAGTTTTGTAAATAATAAATATAAACAATTCTCTGCTCAGGCACACTACCTGTTACTAATGATAATGGTGATACTACTAATAATAATAATCTATCTTCAACTGAGAGAAACATCCAATACTGCATGCATACAAACCTACAATAACTAACAAGTGGCAAACAAATACAAGAGCAAATACAAAGCTGCTAAGCGATGCAAACATGAATTTGTGGATAAACGTAAGGACAAATAGTCCTGAAGTCCTATAAAATTATATTATTATAATATATATTAAAACAAACATTTCTTTAATTACAAGTAGAATTACAAGCAAAAATTATGACAAAAATGATCCATCAAGCAGAAAAAGATAGCCTTAACCTCTGATTACAATATGCTTTAAAAGGTATTATTTGGCGTATCTAGCACAACAAAAGTGCAGCTCTGCTTAGCTAAGCATCAACAGCAAGAAGAAATAAAGTTGAAAAAAGCAAATTTATATAAAATAATGGCATCTTGATTAGGACTTGTTGTAAGTGGGATTCTTGTATGTCGATGTGGCCTGCTTGTAGATAGGATTTTCACCCTGGCGAAAGGCAAACAAGAACAAAAGCATTACCTTCATGAATAAACGTAAACTGATTATCTATTCATGATCTATTCATATTCATGCAACAGTTACCTTGCATTATAAAAAAGGGATGAATTAGAAACCCACCATATCCCATTTAGCATTTTCCCTTTCCTTCTCGAACCTTGCGAATTCTCTCCTGTCGTGAATGGTGACGAGGATCTTTCCGAGGATGAGGAGGAGGAGGCCGATGAAGATTATTCCTCCGATCACGGACAGCACGATCGCCAGGATGTTCACTGGAGTGGGGCAAACTGAAACCACAAAACACGTTCCGCTTAAGACCCGAGATGCACATTTGTGGTGCTTTTCTATGTCATGCTTAGAGAGTTTAATGCAAGAGAGTGTGCCTACCTTTTGTTTTTTGAACTTTGATTTCGTTGGTGGTTTGGTGCCATTTGAAGATTATGTCACAGTCATCCGACTCGTCCCTGAACTTGCATGCATTCCAAAGCGTGTCATCTTTAAAATGATTAAACCAACAATTACCGCATTTTACCAGTCAAGAGATGTACTATTTTCTAAAAATGTAGAGTCTAAAACTGGGTCCGTCTTATATACTGGAGCATTTCATACATTAGGAAATAGAGTTCATCTGAACAGTAAATCGATTGAAACCAACGCACTTAAGCTGTCCAGGTCATCAATGAGTGCAACCATCGGGCAATCCTCCCTGCACTTTTCGGCCGAAAGTTTGTTGTAATTCTTGAAGGCACCGCACAGGACGCAGGATCTCCTCTCATCGCAGGCCGAGGGGCACGTCTGCACAAGAAATTATTCACAAATATTGAATAACGCTTATTTATAATAAAAAAGATAAACAATGTGTGCATGAAAAATTATTCACAAATAAATTATAAATTAATATTCATTTATAAGAAACGAGATAGTCTGTTGTTCAGAAACTCTCAGAGAAGATTGAAGAACTTACTGGGCATTCTTCACAGGTCTTTCCCTTGTAGCTGAGTTCAGTGCATGTGCACTTGCCACAATCACATCTTCCCTTGTTGTTGCAGATGCTCTTTAAAAGTACATTCATTAAACATTTAGTTAGTGATGAAAATTTAGTTAGCAATTAACATTAATCGGTGGTTAATATTTAGTTAAAAAACCGGTTAATCAGATAAATGCAGTTATTGTTCACTCACTCCATCCTTAGCCAAGCAGGTATGATTGCTTAATGAGCAGCCACAACCGGACCCATCAAATCCCTTGTTGCAGACGCACTTGCTGCAATTACAGATTCCTCTTTCAGGTCCTGCAACACAATGGACTCCTGAGTCATGCGTTTCCAGAGGATATTTTAAACAACATGAATATTTTTTTAGAAATGGCAAATTTTTAAAGAAATGCATTTCAATTGTAATAAATAATGTGTTTGTTTGTCAAGCTTTGACCTTTGGTAATCATAATCATCACCATCATCATTCCCATAATCATAATCACTAACCTCCACACAACATGCCATCCTCGTAGTCGCAGTTGTAATTGTTACATTCGCAGAATGGCCCGCTATACCTCTTCGAAGGTTCGAACGGGTTGATGGGACCGCACTCGCAAGTTCCACAGACGCACTGTCCGTGGCCGCTGCAAACCTTGGAGGCCTCACCTCTGCCATTCAAAGTCGTAAGCTATTTTTAGGCATTTGACAATTTATTCATTAAATTGCAGAATGTTTCAAAAGCTGAGATTAAGCAAGTCACAACAAATAGAATTTAGAAAAATCAAGAGCGAGAAATGTTGGAAAATAAAAGAAAGCAAAGCTCACTGTTTGCAGGTTCCTTCCAAATCGCCGTCCGGTGCCTTGGTCCCGTCGCATTCGCAAGTCCTTCCCGACATTCCTTCGAAGCACATGCATGCCCCACATTGGTAAGTGCCCTGATTGTTGCACTTGGAACTGATTTCCTAACAAATTGATGATGATGATGATAATGGTGTTCTAAAGCATAAAATTGCCTAAAAGTTAAAGACTTGTCATTCGCAACAAGAACATGTAACATTCAATAACATGTGATCACATATAATAACATGTTCATAAGCAGCCTGCATTGCTCAGAAGCCCATGGCAAGAAACGCTATATAAATAGTTAAAAGAAGCGCATCTGATGACAAACAAATTGCACTATATAAATAAAGTGCAATAGTGTTTTATAAAATAAGGCTAATCATTGTACCATCATTATCCATATCAGCTTTAGAATTCGATGATAATGCCTAAGATAATGCCTAAGATAATGATGGTGACCCGTCAAAACATCCCCGTCAATGTATCTTTATAAAAAAAAATATTTATATGAGTTGATACATTAACCGATAACTGATTTCAAATTTGATTAAATGAAATGAGTTTTATGTTTTGATGGTGCTGTTTTGACGGGGTGCCGATAATGATGATGATGTAAAGAATATCAAAGGAATCATTTGACATGGGAAACGTGCACAAGTTTCAGCAGAGATTGCTGAAATTGTTGTTGAATTGGCGTTGAAATTGCTCGTGACAACAATTTGGAGGCAACAAATTGAGGATTGTCATTAATAATAAGCATTTGCTCCATAAGCAGGAGCGCTCAACCATTTCTATAGCGCTGCATCCAAGGGGCACTTTGTGGCGATGCAAGCTGGATTGCAAACACGACATGTAATGGCTTTTACTTCTATCGTTGTTCACAGTAATACTATCCTCTGAGCCAATTTGTAAGCCAAAACATTAAAAACACCAACGACAAAATGAAGGACCGTCGGCGATACCTTGCTTCCATTGGCTTCGCATCCGCACTCGCAAATAAGCTCCACGTTGACCTTCAACTTCTCAGACAAACCAACGGGATAAATATAGAATGCTTTTTTCCAGTTTTCCCTGTTCTTCGGGCATGAGGTGGCCGACACGGTGACATCGAAAGTTATCTGTCGAAAGAAATGACATCGTAAAGGATGCCGTGAATAACATGTATGCGACATTGTAAATGCCACCTTGACGTGATGCTTTGACACTCACACTATTTCCTATCTTGATGTTGTCGCATCTGTTGCCTTTCGTTTCGGACCTTCCAGTTTAAGAAAGGAGTGAGAATTAATTCACAAAAATGTTGTGAAGGAATTACTAATATTCAAATAATAATTTCTGATGAATTAAAAAAAATTCTAACAATTAAAAAATGAAAAACCTAAAAGTATTAATAAAACTGCAATATGATAAACTGATAATGAACCTAAAAACTAGAACAAGATACTGATTGCAAAGGAGAAGAGATAATTAATTAATTAGGTATGTAATAAGCATTGATTGCCATCTAGGATCCAACAGCATAAATTGTTTCTAACACATGAAGCATCTTTTAATAAGATGAGTATTAAGAAATAATTATCAATTTTCAAGTTAGGTTATAAGACATCATCATAGCATACAGAAATCATTCTCAAGAAAAACAATGGCAAGCAAAAAGTTTCTTTATAGTGATGTGGCAGTGCAGAGACCCGGGAGTGACGTGAAGCAGGCAGAAGAGAATGAAGCCATGAGAACCATAGTTGAATCTATTACCTCTGAAAGAGGAAAGAAGCTTGGCAATACGAATGGTGAACATAATGTTTGGACTCAATCAACACTGGGGAGCATTATTTGGCAATTTAACAACGCAGAAGATTGTCCCAGATTCAACATTTCAGACATTTCGATTCTTTAATGATTATGAAGACTTTTCCAGGCTTGGATGGAATTTTTCTTTTCAAAGAAATCAGCCGTTCCTCTTTTCGGCCAACTTTCGACAGGAAATATTTCATAAGACCATGGGATTGATGTATCCTCGTAGCATGTGTACCTTTTTAACAGTCCATAACAAAGTCTCGAGGGATAATGTGTTGAATACTGTTGGGAGTATTGTTTCAGAGAAAGATAAGTATTCTCATTGGCTTTTCAAATTTGAGAATGAAGATGGAGAAGGACTGGGCCCAACAAAAGAATTTTATACAAAATTTTCTCATGACATGTGCAGGTACGACTTGAATCTGTGGATCAGCGAACCTCAGATTTCATCGGACAAAATGGATGTAGCTTCTCCTTGTAGACTTTTTCCATCTCCGTGTTTGAAGCCGGATAGCAACGCAAGAGATATTTTGACTGCCAATGGAATAATAATGGCAAAAGCATTGTTGGAAAAAAAAATGATGGATTTGAATTTCAGTAATGCTTTATATAAATGCATTATCGGAGGCTGTAATAATTTGCAACATCTGAACTTGAACGACCCTAAGGATGTGATGCCTTCACTGGTCAAATTTGTTGATGGTTTGGTGGAGGTAATGAACGAAGCATTACGAATTAAGAACGATACATCGTTAACATCCGAACAGCAACAGGAAGCAACGTCCAATTTAAAGTGTGACGGATATTCTTTCGAAGACCTTTGCATCAATTTCACTCTTCCGGGGTTTCCCAGCATTGAAACGGTCGAAGGAGGAGCCGACAAATTTCTTTCTGCCGATAACATCGAGGAATATCTTAAATTACTCGTATGGTGGTTCATGTACAAGGGTCCCCAAGAAAAAATAGAGTGCATCAAAGCAGGATTTGAATCTATACTAGATGAAATAGTATTAAGTAACATTGCAGCAGAAGATTTGGAAAAATTGTTGTGCGGTACGAGAGAGAAACCGTGGACTGTTAGCGAACTGATGCAAAACTGCATGTTGCGTCAGAATCTGGAACTGAAGTCTCCGTTCATTATGAGATTGTTTGAGGTGCTCTCTTCCTTTTCTAGTGAGGAGCAGAGGCTATTTTTAATATTTGTAACTGGCTCTCCAAATCTGCCAATAGGAGGTCTTGCCTCTCTAATGCCTAAGCTGAGCATCCGTCTTGGGTGCTGCAAAGGCGACCCCAACAACTACCTCCCGAGAGCTTTTACTTGCACTCACCTTCTTGAGATACAAAAATATACGAAAAAACAAATTCTGAGAAAAAACCTGCTTAAGGCTATTAAAGAATGCCAGAATAGCATATCTATTGTTTGAAGCATTGTCTTGTTTTTGTAATGTCAACAAAAATAAAAATTGTTTTTCTCGTATCAAATACGATTGCGCTTTATAATAGAAAGGATGTAAACACTCAAAGGGAAATCATACTTGAAAATGCTATTTACTTAGTAGGTCCACAAACTGAACTCATTTTTAAAATGTACATTGAGTATGTATATTAATTGTAATGCCAAATTGAAGCTCACCAATATCATTTGTCAACAAAAGTTTTGTAACACTGTCAACAATAATTTACTTGGTTTCATATTGTAAGATTTTTTTTGATTTTCATATTGAAATTCATATTGTACTACAGTTTCCAATGCCTATTTGACAATTCCTTTGTTGGAAAATATGAATAAAGCCAATGATATCATCAAGCTCTGTTGAAGAGGATTCTTGATTGTAAACTTTGTAACGACATTTAATAATAACAGATAACACATTATTTAATCCAAGATGCAACAAACCCAAGGCATTTCGTCGAGAAAGAAACTGTGAAGTCTTCATCTTGTTCTGTCCTCATTTCAACATTACTACTGATTTTCTGCAAGTAATATAATTCTAAAGTAACAACTATAATAACTATTTTTTTGGTTAATGATATCGAATGAAGACTTGAGGTACTGACATCATAATTATCCTTGACCAGTTGAACGATGTTGGATGAATCGTCATCCAAAACCCCCACTGTTGATCCCTCGATGAAGGTACTCAGATTGCCATAAACATGTTTCTGTGGGGATGATGAAGGTGATAATGGTGGCAAACTATCTATATTAGGATGCCACTCAAATATATGCGCTAAAAAATTTGTAAATTGTCCACCCTCTGAAGTTGTTCCTTTAGTGATATATAGTAACTGTGCTAATTTTCATTTAAATACTAATATTAATTGGTTGTTCAATGAGGTCAAAACTTGAATTTTTCGTAAAATTGAGTTTTTTTGGTCAATTTTGCATCAATGTACTAAAATGAATTGCTAATCCAGCATTTTCATCACTCTAATACATATCCATGTAAATTAATATTGATATTCTTTGATTCTTATGTCATCAAAATAATGCGAGCAAGTTCACTATTATCACATCAAGCAAGTGAACTGGGATGCAAAAGGTTGTTTCTTTTAAGGCCAAAGATATGAGTTTACCTTGCAATTCTGCCACCAGGAGACAGAACAGTGACATTTAATGGAACTAATTGTTGCAAAGAAACATGGATGGGACCATGTAGCTAACCTTGCATAAAGTTGTTCCAGGGATTCGTTGAGTATTACAGTTCAGAAAGACTGGGTTTGAATGTGGACTAGATGTAGATTTCATTGCATATGTCCTCATGCCTGTTATGGGTGACCTTATTCGCTTCATGCAGCATGAACTAACAGAGTTTCAGTCCAGAGATGATTATCATGGGCTTCTTAAGCCATTGCTTTTATTTCAGGGTGATGAGCTCAGTGGAGATACATATTCAGGCTCATGCTACTGGGCATGTTGGATTGCAAAACTGATTTAGCCTTAAAATTTACATGTGTCACTCCTAACTTTAGCTAACTACACATGAGCTGTCATTTCTTGGCTGCTTCACCACTTATGTAATGAAGGCCTGTGGTTTACAATTCCATGTACTTGGTCTGATCCACAGAATGATCTACTCACATTCTGAGTTGAAAAGCTACAAAAAAAAAGCCATAGATAATGTGTAATTAAGTCATTAAGTAGTGTTTAAGTGAAGTCCTAGTCAGTTTAGCATTCTCTAACTCAGATGAAGTCAGCCATGGTCGTGGTACTGCGGTCAAAAGGTATGGTTTTAATTTATGAGTTCAATGGGGTTCTAAAGACTGGAACAGAAAAAGCAAGTGATGGAGAAACATTGCCATGACTTTGCAAATCCTAACAAGTCTGCCCTTATTGCTGCAGCAACAGAGTCGATAAGGATATATACACTATATTTTCAGACATAATAGACATTAATAGGCATAAATCATGACATTTTAAGTAATTGTTCAACAATTCAACCTAATCATACAAAACTTTGTCAGCATTGAGCGATCAGTAAATATTAATAAAATACCTGCAAAACATTCTTTTTTATATTAAGAACACATTTTAGGGGTGGGCACATAAAATTAAAAAAATTAATTTTGAGTGGCACCCTAATCCGTACATTCACTAAGGGTCCTATGTATGTTTCAGCTATAATAGAGCTGTTATTCAAAAAATTTATTATTTTAATCACTTCTAGCAGTGCAGGTGTTCTGCTCAAGTGCTGCTATACTAGTAGCAGATAAAATAATTTGCCAGAAAAGAACACACAACAGTGTGTCAATGACGGGATGCCCCCTGAAGATCAAGTTGAAGGTGACATAACAATGAACTTACCTGATCAGCAACCACTGCAAATATTACATTCACTTTGTTCTCTGCTATCTTCATAGCCAACTGACTGATCGATGGATAGTCCTCAAATAAGAAACATTATCATTAACATCACAGCAATACAATATCATCATCACACAGTATCATATTAAATCACTCATGATGTACTTAATTTATTTAGTGCCCAATGTGCACTGTCTTGTTAACTATTTATATAGCACCATTTCTAAAGGGCAATCATGGCAATGCAGGCTGGGTTTTGAACAAAACACATCTTGACCATTGCCATTAATGCTGCGAACAGGAATGCAACCCACTTGGCCAACCTGCTCACTCAGATGTATTTAAAAAATTATTTAACAAGATCAAACTCCAACCTGTTCTAAGCTCTTTGTATATTCTCCACTTTTATCCAGATGGCAGGTCATATCATTAGGAACAACAATCCCTCCGAGCTGTAACCGACAAAATATCAAATAAACATTCAAATTCACTGACTTTAATAATAAAACTAATGCTAATCTTTCTTTAATATATTAACTATATCTTATCATAATGATCACATTATGTTTTTTTTTAATAAACACTATTCATAATAAAATTAACCTACTGTTTTATTTCCATGTTTTTAATTTTAAGTGTTTGTTCATTTACTTCATTATTTTATTTTATATTTAATTTTATCTTGACTGCCTCTGAGTGTTATAGCGCATTATAGTGCCTTGACATCCTAGGAGCCAGGATAAAAAAAACACTTTAAATATTCTCTGAATGAATGCATGAAATGAATTACCTTTCCATCACCTGCATGGTGGAATCCAGCATCGGTACTGAACAGGAGCATTTTCCTTGATTGATTTCTCCACCCAATTTCATCCTGAAAGGGAGAAGATGCATGGAATGGTCCAGAAACAGGTGGATTAACCGGTGAATGTACTTAATACTATTCATACAGAAGAATATATTTAATATTTCATTCCAAACTAACGTGGCAGACGACAGATTGCATGATGGCATCAAATCCTCCTTCTGGCGAGTCGAGGTTTCCGGATATTTGAGTTTCATTCACTTTATTCTTCATTTAAAACAAATACTTTATCAATACTCAAACAATTTATAATCAAAAACATTTTTGATGAAGATGATTGTTATTATCACATTGATGCCAATGTATATTTTGTTAGAGCTGATTGCAATTGCATTGTTACCAAGTCAATGCAAAAATAACATTATTTTATAAATATTAATATTATAACATCTAATATAACAATAGTTTCAACCCACTTTGAACTGTGCTGTGTTTAAGGTGAGAGGGAGTTGGTTTCTGAAGCCATATGGAGATGTGCACTGATTGCATGGTTCTTTCAAGCTGTTTGCAATGATTACATGTTAATATCTTGTGTGGTGATGACAGTGATGAGGGCAATTAAATAGTATTAATTTTTTTTACAAAGAGAAATGTTATTTGATAGAAATTATTTAAATGACAATAGCAACTCCAACCAGTAATAGATAAAAGTAATGGGTAGAAGTAATGAGTAGAACTCACTCATCGGGCTTGATGGAGACGTAGGGCATGGTCTTCTTGTCGACGAACGATCCAAACCCGAGTCTGAAATTCTTGGTGATGTTGTTCATTTGCTCAGCTGAAAGAATTACATTAATCCATGCACTTTCCACAGACAAGCTAAGACAGAACAATGTTGCCATCACAACTTGTCATCATCTCTCTCACTCTTGCAATAATGATTATGACACAAAACTAACCCAGCAGATCTCCCAATTGAGCCAATTTGTCCTTGTCGTCCTTCATAGAATCTGAAAGATCCATGATGTAATAGAGGTCAACAGGGTAATCTTCAGCCAGACGAAATTGGACAGGGAATTGAAAAGGACCATCTGCATGAGAAAAAAATGCGAGAATGAGGCATTGCTACTTATGCTGGACACAGATTCATTCAACGAGAAGTTAACATAACTAATCGTTAACAAAACTAACCATTGACAAGCCAAACAATCAAACTATCAACAAACCATATTGCTTAATAATGCAATTACTCACTGGGTCTGAGTTTTATGCTGATTTCCTGGGGTGAAAGTTGAACAGCTTCAGTATTTTTATCTGCATTCTTTGGTGGAATTTTCTGCAAATAAGTTTTAAAAAATGTCATTGCAATATCTTGCAATTATTTTCAACATCAACATTGCAACACCATTGTTATTTTAACCAGCATCACCATTATCATCATCAACTGTTACTACTATCATAACAACTGCAGAGGTCATTAATGGACAAGAAAGCTCACCTTGTTGTAGCTTATGGTACTAGGAGCACTTTCTATGTATGTTGGATCACAACCATTCTTCAACAAATTGTCTTTCACATCACATCTCTCTAGTACCTTGAATTCCTGACAATTAAAGTTGTGGTGATTACAATGACATCACAAAATGCTAACATTAATAACAGAAGGTAACAATAATAATAGCAACGACATCACAAAATAACGTGAACAATGGGTTTTTTACAAACATATCTAAACATATCAAGCAATACCAGTAAATATAACGTGTTGCGTTTCCTGTTTTCATTTCAGAAGACCTGATCTCAAAACCTCAAATTAAAGTTCTGATAATGATTGATAAAATCCTCTCCTGTTCAAGCTTGTTCAAAGCAATCACTGCACTGAGTAACCAAACTTTTAATGAAGTCTGCATTATTTGAGAATAATCATGTCTTCACTCGTGCCTTAAAAAAACTTATTTCCTTAAACTTTGATAATTTGACCATCTTTGTGATTCGGCATTATTTTTTGCTTTGTATTACTCAATCTCTTAAAGCACTAATAAATGTTGTAACAACTCAATTGGTAGATTCCATGACATTCCATAAGGTTAACTGTCATCTGTCTAAGAATGATCACCATTAGAGACATAATTGTTATTATCTTTCAAACGATGATCATTAACATCATCACTCTATGACTCACAACAACATTCCACTGAATTCCCACATTCACCAGCAGATAATCTGACAGGCCTTAAAAACATTTCAATGTGGCTCCTCCCACTCACTGACAACCAAATATAGCAACATAAACAAATTATTTTCAAATATAGCAATGACTTGAAGCTTTTGATTAAACCAATCACCAGAATTTCATTCCAACATTTGTTAAATAATAATATATACATTATTATCAAGCCAATTATTAAATTAAATTATTAAACTAACTCTAATAATCCTTAAAACTCGTAGCACTAAAATATTAAATAAATGTAAAATCTTTTTATTTTCTTGAAGACCATCATTGAATGAAAATGAAAGAAAGTGGAATATCTAACAAGAAGAGGTGAGTCATCTAACCTCCTGACTGCACCAACCACAGTGAGGTCCTGCTTCCATGCACTGTCCACACGTCGTGTACTCCCTGCAGCTTCTAGTCACTGCAACAGTGAAGAGATTATTAATTATAATAAATTATTACTATAAATTATTACATAATATTGCATAATATTACCTGTTATTGCAGGTTATTACATATTGCATATTGTTATGTTGCATAACATTAAATATTACATAATCAAGTCTTGGATAATTTTTATTGGCTCTGATGTCCATGTCTTTAAACCCTTTGAACCCTGTAGCCCCTGCCATTCCCCCTTATAACCCGAGCCCCCCAGCAGTTTTCAGCTAATGGAGGTAGATGCGATGGCCAGCCAACCGGCATTTCGGGTCTATAGGCTTCTCCTGCAGGCCGGCTTTCCCCGGGTTCAAAGAGTTAAAGATGGAAGATTTATAATTAGTGGACATGTTCAAATTACTTGCCTTGGGCAGAGGTGAGACAAAGGCAGGAAAGCAACGAAAGAAAGACTTGTTGCCTCATAATTTTCTCTTTGATTGGATCGACACAAATTATTATCTAATCTTATCTCCGGCTAAATATCCAAAAAATGCAATCTGGACTGGTCTCAAAAAAATGATGATGAATCTTTGTGATGACCCTTCTTTATTTGACTCTTTCAGGCTTTATGCCTACAGATAGTAAGAAAGTTTAGAATTAGAATTCATTAGGATTGTTGCTTACAAAACAAGAAGCTGAACGTAATTGCACCATAATTGCTGTTGTCCTTTCCATTCAACATAGCTATAATTGTGCAAATAATGATTGGATGCAGAAGCCATTGCAGAACCATGTTAGATAGGTTTATTACACATTAATTATTTACATTTATTATGAATAAATTATATATGTAAAATGTTAAGATGTTAGTGAAAGCAAAAGCTGGCTGGTGATAATAATGATTCTATCAATAACAATATAAAAAATATTATTATAAAAAAAATTATTGTAATGTATTATTATTCAAAAGTCGTCAAGTAGAAAGACAAAATAAAGCTCCTTAATAACTCAGTGCAACACGGATGAATTAAAGCTATGTTGCTCAGCATGATGATGGCAATAATACAATTGTTTTTCCCCAATTTAATTGTCAGTTGGTTTTAATTTATTATATTCAATTATTTTTATTTTTAACATATAATTCAAAAAGAGGTGTGTATTTATACTTATAATTAATTTTATTGTTAACATATAATTCAAAAAAAGGTTTATATTTATGTTTATCCTCAACATCACCATCATTACAATAATTATTTAGGAGCTTTTTGCAACTCAGTAAATTGTTTTCAGAAGATCCTGTTCATACCTCATTAACAACAAAGAAAATAATTGCATGATAATAAACCCAATTTGCATGAAGAGGACCAGCTAATAATAACAACCAGGTTATGAATAATCTCCATAAATTATCAATCAATTAATTATTATATTAGGCAGTCTGATAAATTTTGTTAAAAATATCATAATATTATGAATATCATGAAAAATTACATGCACTCATACTTTCATGAAAAATCTTCAAATTAAGCACTTTCAGGGCAAACAATTGATTTCATTGGCATGTTTGAGACTTAAAAATGAATTAACCATCCCAATGAATGTCTAATGCCCACAATTGGTAATGCTACCTAAAAAGGCTGATTGCAAATTTCTAAAACATGAGCAAGTTATGATTTTTAATAGTTAATAATAGCTAAAAATTATAAATAATAAGTCTTGGTTTTGATGAATAATTTTATATTCATGTATAGAAGCAGACTATGCCAGCAATTGCGAAGTAGATAAGCAATAACTCATATCACCATTGCTTCATTCGCCAAAATACTTTTGAAGTTCGTCAGCACATGCAAAATTAAATCCCAAAATATGATGGCACGAATTTTAATATTACTTCGAAGTCAAAGAGACTTGCCTTAAATTCTTACGCGCACCGGCCAATTAAACACTACGGAGATGTGCATGAATGTACTAAGTTCCGGTAGTTCCATATTTGTTGGTTAAATTTATTAAAATAAAAAAGGGTTTAACAATTAATATTTAAATTAAATAATTACAAAAATGTTTAATCAGTAAAATTCAAACATAATATTTATGTAAAACATTATTGATTGATTTACCAAGATAAGCTTTATTAATGTTAATTGCTCAACTTAATGAATAGATAATTAAAAAAAGTAATATTTCAAACAAGGTGAGATGCAAAGCCAGGTAGAAAATTTACCGCGGCGGTATCAATCGAAGAGTAAACACATTCATTTTATTTTTTGGAAAGATTATGAACGCTTTGGAAACAGCAAATTCAACTTTTACTTCGACAGTTGTTCTAACTGACGATTTACTTTATTGTCCAAATTGCAATAAAGAATTAACTCAACCGAAACTTCTCGAGTGCCTACACAGCTTCTGCCTGGAGTGCCTTGAATTATGTCTCAGGAGAAATAACATTCTGGCGGGCCAGTCGTTTCTATGTCCCTTGTGTCGGACTCAGTGCAAAGTTCCTGAAGGGGGAGTCAAAGACATGAAAGATAACATTCTGGTTAAATCCATGCAAAACTTTCTCAACTTCAGAAATGAACTTTTACAAGATGTGCCACTGGTGTGTGATGGTTGTGGCAGAGCAGGACTTAAGAAGTCAAAGGCAAAACAATGCTTGGATTGCAGCGATTGGTTATGTCGGAATTGTTGCGAGGTCCACCTGCAGGTACTCAATATGATGTTTGCTTCTGGAATTTTTTAATGAACAAAATTAAACCACACATTTGCCCAAGTAGCAGTTGTATATCCAACTGGAAATATGTTCTCTGAATCTTTAAAACATTAATTCTAACAATCTTAAAATTACTCAGAGCTTGTAAATGCATGTATTGAGTGTAGAATTTCCTTACTGAATTCTTGGCATAATATTAAAATATGATTGTTTTAAATAACATTGGGCATCTCAAAATAATTATTAGGTGAAGGCTTCTAAGGACCATCAACTCTTCACATCAGAAGAACTGCTGTCTGGAGACCTAGATCACATAATAAAGGAGCGCATAACGCACAATGTATGTGTCAGACACAAGGACAAATTCACAACTTTCTGTGTGGATTGTCGATGCCTGTTATGCCTCATGTGCGAGACCACGTCTCATGCCGGTCACGAAACCACGTCCGTGAAGGAGCGCTCGGAAAAGGACTCGGAAAGCATCAAATCTTTTCTGCCGCAGGTCGGCAGGACAGTAGAGTCGCTCAATACGAAGATCTCGAACCTCACAAGGCAACAAAAAACTCTTGCCAATTTTAGAAAAACTTTTCACAAAACTTATGCAGACAGAATAATCGGAGTTATAAATGCAATCACAAAAAGCCTCAATGAATATTCAGATTTTCTGCACAAAACCGTTGACGGACTTATTTCAGACAGGCTCGAGAAATTTTCTCAACTAGAACTAGGCAACGTGAGTGACAAAGTGAAGGCCGCAAAGGTGGCAGTGAAAGTCTCCGAGCAGTTGGTGGCGTTCAGTTACCCACAGAGTACTATGGTTCTGAAGGATCTCGTGTGCCAACAACTATTAAAGTTTCAAAAGATGCCAAAGCTGAAACTTGACGAATGGACTGCATATAATTTGAGTGGAAAAGAGGAATTGTTGGAAGCAACCGTTGAATCATTGGTTGGAAGTTTGACATACGACGCCAAACCAAAAAATGACACGTCTCTTTACAGTTTCTCTACCAAACTTGAAATGGATTCGAGGCCTTGCATCGTTAGTGACATGGCCCTGGATGCTGCTCGTGGTGAAATCATTATTGTTGACGAGGCCAATAAGTGTTTGAAGGTGTTTGACTTTGAAGGCTATCCTACAGCCAGCTCTCCAGAAGGCTTCCTCAAAGCACCGATCAGAATTGTTGTTCTGAGGGGCAAGGAATTCTACTTGGTGAATGACGAGAATTCACTGAAGCTTGTAAACAAGGAATTGAGCAAAGTTCACACATTTAGCAGCTACAAGTTTAGGCAGCCAGTTGCAGTTACTCAGTCGACAAATGGAGAAATTCTGGTAGCAGAGTGGATGACAGGGGAGATTGTTGGCTTCGACGAATCCGGAGTTCTCGTACGGCGTTTTCCTTGCTACAGTGCAAAACCTGCTTACCTGTCATGCTGCTTCGATTCTGATCACGTTGTCCTCTCTGATTGGGGGATGCACAGCATCAAGATTTTCCACTGGAACGGAAACTTCATATCCTCCTATGGACAGTTGGGAGACGGACAGGGAGGCTTGGACCACCCGCACGGGGTCGGTTCAGATTCCGAGAATCGGATTGTAATCTGCGACTCGTGGAACAACAGGATCGAAGTTCTGGACTGGAAAGGCAGGCGATTGTTGACGCTACTCGACCGCAGAAACGGCATCCTGTGGCCTCAAGCAATAGCTATTTTGAGACAGCACTGTTTTGTGGCTGAAAGGCACGGATCGATAAAGGTATTCGAGTACAATGTCATGCCTTCCTAGGGAGATTCTCTCACTTTGTTTGTGAATCTGCTTTATTTGTTGTTTTATTATTTGAGCTTTCAGTCAAATAATGATTCATTTTGTTGTATTTTGCAATAAAAAATATATTTTGCAATCAAATTTAGTAAACAATTTCATTCAGTAAATTGTGAAAATTCTCAATCAAGCAAATGAAAAATCTGCTATATTAAACAATAAATTCTAATCATAGCCCTTGCATTGTGTCTATGTCCTAGCCATTTCAGCCTGGCTTTTCTTGGTAATCTCACTGGATAAACATTTCTGGACATGTTGTGGCCAATTCTGAAATTACGGAGCTCCAACTGATTATTTAGACAAATATTCATAGCATTCATTCTTGGTTAGTATTTGTATACAAATGATTACATTTAAAGAATAATGAAACATTCCAATCTGTTTTACTTTGTTAAAGCATGTAAATGTCTACCTTTAAGAATTGTTCAAACACTTTTATAGCAGCATCTTGAGTGAAATGTCTGTCAATGAGTTTTTGAAGCTCCTTGAAGAATGCCGAGTCCCTCTTGACATCAGTAGCAGGCTTGGTTTTCAAGTCAGCCTTTACCTGATTTGATGCTGGTGTAATCTTGTCAGCATCCTTCAATATCGTCACCAAAACCTTGCTTTCTTCTTTAATGCCACTTGTTTGAAGAGTGGATGTATCTTTATGAACAACAATTTATAGTTGCTTTATTTGGGCTCCCAGTGAATCAATTCGAAACACCTAATTACCTAGGAGTGCTTTCCCTTTAAATACAATGCGTTGTTGACAAGTTGGTATGTCCAGAGATTGTTTCACCAATTCCTTTAATTCCGAAACTGTGGTATTTTCAGTCACCTTTAATCGCATAAAACAATCTAAATTAGTAACTTAGTTTTAAATAGTAAAATATCAATGGTTCTTTTTCAATAGAACATTTCTAAACAAAAATCTCAATTACTGTTACTAACCGTCATGCGAGCATCACCACCGTTTAAAACTTTGACATTTATTTTCATGATGTTACACTATTACTCTCTTTTAAATTCAAAAATTAACAAGCTTCGAATTAGACTTTCTCCGCTTCGATGGTACGGATCGTAAATTGAGATATTCAAAACAAGTAAATAGGGTTAACTTTTACTCGTACCTTTATTTTATAAATTTTAATTTAAAATTAAACAATAAAGACTAAAATAAAAATGTGCCTTACTTTTAATTTGCAGTTTAAAGCTTTTTTGTAACAGAAATGATATCAAACTGAAAAACATAATGTTCAAATAACACAAGTTTATTTTACTTTATATATAAATATTATGTTTGGTGGTTAAGAAAATTAAAATCTATATAATAGCCATTCTAATTAAATTATAGACACAAACTATATAAACGTTTTAAAATAGTTATGATAAAATGAAACATTGAAAATATTTTATTTGAATTATATCGCATGTTTATCTTTCAAGGCTTTTTATACAATGTGGCGGTCTTGATGTTTTTATTCTAATTATCGCCGAGATCGGCTGTGCTTTTATGCTGTCGTCCATTGCCAAAGCTGGAAGTGCAATAACATGGCCAGCAAATCACAAGTCAATGTATTAATTTATGATTATTTGATTCGAAATTATGAGAGCGCAAAAGATCTACTTCCTGCTCTGAAAAAAATTTTGAGTCTGGTAACAAATTTGAATTGTGTTATGCTATCAAAATAACGGTGTTTTCAAACCAGTTTGCTAATTCCAGCCTAATAAATCTGGGCCAATTGGAAAATTGGAGGATATCGTGTCCGAACACAAGTGAGATTTTAGTACCTATATACTTGCGTTTTAAACTAATTTTGGATTAAAAATTGAAAGAATTCTTTTAGTTACAATCACTACAAAAATTTAGTAGCTCTAAATTTAGAAGTTTATATTCATGTACTAAAATTATTTTATGGAAGCTAGCCTTGAACCACTTTGTACATTATATTTGAAGCTTTTTGAATATTTTATATCATCATCATCATTAGCAGTAGCATTAAAATAATAAATTATAACATAATTTGATTTAATTGTGAATGCCTGTAAATAATAGAAACAGTTCAAAAGAAAAAGTCAGAAAGAAAAAAAAGTTTGAGGAAGAAGTTAAAGAGCATCAGTTGAAGAGATCAAAGAATGACATCATTTTAGGAACATCTGAACCTCAAGATGACAGACCATTTCAAACTGATGTTATTGCAAAGGATGATGAAACTAGTGCAGTCAAAAGTTCCATGCAACTAACCATGGATAGGTCCAAGAATGATCTGACTTTGAAAGACCAGTCATCATGCCATTCATTCAACATCTCAACTCTGGAAAATTCATCTTCTAAGGAATCACATGAAAATTCAGGGGATTTATTTGCAAACGACACCCATTTATCATCAGATGTAGATGACATCATTTTGGATATAAAAAGCATCAATAATGTTAATGCTATGGAACATGCCAATATTCAAATTCAATTGCCTCTAAAGATTAATACAGTTCCTCTTGATAGTTATCTTTATCCGGTGGAAAAATGTGAAATGATGCAATCCAAAGACAAGATAATTATCAACACTGAGGATGCTGATGAGAATGGAAAATCTGAGGTTTTTGAAACAAATGAATCTTCACTGGTGCTGAAGTCATCTCAAAGAAGCAGAAAATCATCATCCTTAATTGAGCATGAATTCAACAGTTCTAATCTTTGGTCAGATGGTGAAACTCAAATGAAAACATCAGCAGAACTACATAAATTTGGTGAATTGCAGGTTGAGGATGTCAGAAATAATTTAGCTGGCAAAGTCAATGATAAAGCTGAGAAATTCAATGTAAGTTTAAATGATGTGTCAACATTGAATGCGGCAAAAACTGGTACCAACATCGGTGTCAATGAACTCACAACCACTGAGGACACATCAGTTGTATCAAGTATAACTAGCAATCCCTCAGGAGACGTTGCTCGCAAATCGTCCCATACGGGACATACCAGAATTTTATTGCAAAGATGCGAGGCTTCATCTGCTAGTGATTCCTCTGATGAAGATGAATATAATGCGGGGAAAGCTAGGAAAACGCTCATTAATAAAACACATTCTAAGGACAAACATATTGGAAGTATGGAGTCTTTAGATAAAGTCAGTGACACCAGTGTTTCTATAAAGGAAACTAACATCGGAGTTGAATGCACCTTAAATAAAAGTACTGGGCAATTAAATGAACTCATGAGGACACTGGAAAGCCACAATTCTGATGCTTTGTCAGATGAATCCACCTCAAAGCTAATTATAAACGAAGATATAAGTACAAATGAATCAATTCCAAAAGTTGGCATGAGTAATGAACATTCAAACTCCATTGGTGGTGATGTTTCTCAGAGTTCAATGACTTCAGCAAAAGATGCACACTCAGTGGGCACCACATCTTTTGGCGTTGAAAGTAGAACATTGCCTTCAAATTTCATCTCTGAAGTAATTAATAAAGATGGTGAAAATGTCAACTCAACTTCAAAAACAAAAAATAAAACTCAGCAGCTTCAAAAGTCTGAATTAATTTCATCTGATAGTGATTCTTCTTCAAGTGATGATGAATCAGTAACCAAAAATGTAGCATTCAATACTTCCATTACTAAACATTCTCTCAAAGATCTTGAAATACCAAACATTGACAATCATTCTGATAAAGAAAGTTCCAGATCAACTTCAAGGATTATTAAGATCCAAGAGTTCAGTGATAGTGATTCATCAGTGCCTAAACCAGATTATGGAAAGAAGATCGTTCCAGTATTAGACACATTGTCAGCATCTAAGAATGCAACTGAGACCAGTACATGTTCCAATAAATTGTTAGAAACAATTGAGACATCCAATGCTTCCAAAGCAAATAAATCTGCCAAGGAAAAGGAAATATCTCCAAAAGTTAATAAAGACATTGGAAATGCCAAAACAATTCTAAAAATGCAGCACTCCAACGTGGCGGTCTGTCATGAGAATAATGAAATGCCTGCTGCAAAAACAACGTTGGGTTCCAGGTCGGATTTGAAGTGTTCCATTGATATTAGTAAAAGTGAGGTGGCATTTTCAACAAAAAACAAATTGTCCGATTCTTCTGCAATATTGGAATCTGTCAAAGCAAAGCAAACAGTCACAAAAAATGTGAGATATGCCAAATCCAAAAAAGTCTCTTCTGATAGTGACTCTTCAATGCCTTCAACAGATGATGAAGTTAAAATCAGATCAGATCAGAGAGGCAGTAAAAAGACCATTAAAAGTGGAAATAAATCAAAAAATAACAAAAATACTGTGTTGCCTGTAAAGCAGCCAGCCAAAATAAAAGCATTAGATTCAAAAGCATCTAATAAAGGTCTGAAAAAGACTAAACCAAATACACAAACACCTCAAAAGCCCAGACCAATCTGCCATGATGGTGACTCTTCATTGCAATCTTCTTCAGATTATGAAAAAAATGTTGCTGAGACTCTCAAGTCAGATCCCAGGATTTACACTGAAACCATTAAAGAAGCAAACAAGTCAGCAGATAGATCAAAGGCTTCCGAAGTAAAACCAACCAAATTGAAAAAAATACCTGCACATGCAAAAGGTTATGAAAATATCAAATCAGTGCCAAAGACCCAACTTCCTAAAAGGCCAACCTACGATGATAGTGATTCTTCAATGCCTACATCTTCTGATGAAAATGAAAATATTGCTTCAAAGGTGAAAACACCTGCTTCTATGTCAAATTGGAATCGCAAAAACAGCAATGGGGTGAAGTCAACAATAAAATGTGATGCATTAGGTGTTCCTACAAATAAAGAATCCACCAAAATGAAAAATTCTGCCAAGGCAGTGTCAAAGGCTGTAAAGGTCCAACAGCCCCCAAAACCTTCTTATGATTCTTCGATGCCTTCATCAGATGACGAGGATACGAAGCCTGTTGTGAGTGGGAGAACTTCTAAATCATTAAAGCCCCAAACTAAAAGTGTGGTAACCAAAGTTGTGGAAAAAGAATCCACCAAAGTGAAAAAAATATCTCAAAGCAGTGCCGAGAGTCACAATGCAAAGGTCAAACCAAATTCAAAGACCAAACAGCCCTTAAAACCAGCATCTTATGATAGTGACTCTTCGATGCCTTCATCATCCGATGAAGATGTAAAGCCCGCAGCAACTTCTAAGTCAATTAAGAAAAAAAAAGTTAACGCCACTGAAGGTACAAAGCCAACAAATACTGAAAAAAGAACAGTTTCTTTTCTTAATTCTTCTGATGTCAAGAAAGCAGTTGCAGAAAATGCAACATCTAGGTCATCTACATCAGTTAAAACAACAGCTACAGCTCTAAAAACAACAGCAAAGTGTGAGTTACCTTGTGCTACTAGAGTGAAACAATCTAAAAAAAAGTTGTCTTCAAAAACTGTCAGTAAAGACACAGATACTGACAGCTCCCTTCCATCTTCATCTGATGATTCAGCTGAAGTCCAAATTAAATCAGGTATTGATGAGGATGTTTCAATTAAACCATCAAATGAAAATAAAATTGCCTTATCCAAAGAACATGACATTATTAAAATTCCAAGAAGGAGGGTAAGAATTAGATCGAAAGACAAGAAAGATTGTAGTTCATTGAAACATTATCCTGCTGTTATGCCCAAGTCTAAAGAGTTCATAAGTTCAGATTCTTCAGATGATGACAAGAACACTGTGGTGCCAGTGATTCCTCTTACACAAAACAATGATGGTGGCATGACGAATGATGCATTATCTAAACTGACATGCCAAGTTGTTTTAACAAAACTTCCTGCATCATCTCTAAAGTCACCACCAAAATTATTAATCACTCAGGAGAATGATCATTTCTCGTTGAAATCGTCTGATGAGGAAGATG
Source organism: Whitmania pigra (assembly GCA_021613335.1). Taxonomy (NCBI): domain Eukaryota; kingdom Metazoa; phylum Annelida; class Clitellata; order Hirudinida; family Haemopidae; genus Whitmania; species Whitmania pigra. Next base: position 894,094 of record JAJTWR010000228.1, on the reverse strand, counting down.
ACATTCGAATACTTTCAGCTGCAGTTGCAAGAAGTGCTCAAAAGGCAAAAATCATCAAGGCTAGATCACACCAGAAAGCAACCATTAAACCAATACAATTGTTTGCAACTGTTGTTGCTGCTAATAGTGATTCCTCACTGGATTCCTCAGACAGTGAAACAGAAAAGAAGTCTTTTGATAGGGTGACACCTAAAAAAATTGATCTGCATAACTCAGACAAAACAACCAAAGACAGAAAATCTGGAAGAGATCTTACAGATTCATCATTATCAGAACAAATACATAGAAAAGTGCCAATTCACAACTTGAATGTAGAAAACTTTGGAGATAGTGTGGGCTCACCTGTTAATAACAAATATCATTCCTTGATTGGCAGAACTTCTTCGGAGACTTTAAAAACTGTGGAACACGCACCCACTCATTCTGATCACATGTTTACTCCTTCACCAAATAACAAACAGGCAAACATTAACAAAAATTCAGTTTTCAAAGGTTCTTCAAGTCAAGAAAAGGATGCTACTACTATGTATGAACTTGAGCAAGAAGAAAATTCTGACAATATCTGCCGCACGATTGTTAGAGCTTTGGACTTACTGCATTCTGATGATGATGATGGAAAAATCAGTCGAACCCAACAGAATCATAGCATTGAATCCCAAGTCTCCAAAACTACAATAATTTCCAAGAAATTATCAAAAAAGATAAATTCTAATCAGTTGAAAGACATTAAAGCAGGGGCTTTGGCAACACCATCAAGCATGCCTAATGATGATGAGAAATCAAATTTAAAATCATCATCAGTCAAACAAGGCAAAACTCAAAAACAAGTTCAGACAATTAAAAGGCTTAATTCTACTAATGATTCAGCTGATTTGAGGCCTGCTGTAGATTCCATTAAAGTCACAAGAAAATTGGTTGAGTCAAGTAAACACTTGGATGAAATCAAAGAACCAAATGACAAATCAGACCTAAACAATCTGAAAACAAGTTTGGAAAGCTCAAAATTAAAAGACGATGAGCATGCTGACACTCACAACTCAAAAAAGAAAAAGAAAGATAAAAAAAGAAAACATACAGAAAGAGAAAGCAGTCTCAATAAAGCAAATCGTACGCCAAATAATGAAAAATCAAGCACGCTAGACGAGCCCATTTCAAAGAAGACTAAATTTTCTGAGACTCCTGCAGAGGTTTCACAGCCAACTCAAGACAATGCACATAAACATAAATCTCAACAAAAGAATAGCAAGTACCAGACAGGAATTGGTGAATCTGATGACATCAATCAGAATTCATGTGTTTCTCCTATCAGTTCAAAAGTAAATTCAAAAAAAGAAAGGAAAGAAGCAAAAAAACTTGAAACTACTAAATCATCGAAACAGATCTCCAAAGCTAAATCATCACATTTGGAAAGCTCGGTTGTTGTTGAGGATAGCGTCAAGGAGACAATCTTGAAACATGCAACCGAACGGTCAACCGTGGTCCTTGAAAGCGTATCACCAATGAAAAGCCAGCTGATCTCCACAATAAAATCAAAGAAGAGGAAGCGATCTTCATCCTCTGATGTCAGAGATGACGAAGCAACGTTCTGTGAAAGCGAAAATCAAGATTTGCAGAAGAAGATGTTAGACGAGGGATCGAAGAAGAAGAACAGTGATTTGTCATCCAATTCTGAGGATTCACAAGAGGAAGAAGAGCCAGTTCGAATCACTTTCAAAAAAATGAACATTCTGGAGTCCATATCAAAAGTGCTCTCGCCTAGAAGAGGTCAAATATCCAGCACTCCGATCAACACGGCTGTGAGACTGAAGACACCCGATGCAAGTATCATAAGGCCTTTGAGTATGAAGGTGAAAGATTCCAAGGCAGGAGAGAGCAGCCTTGGAAAAATCTTGAATGCTAAGCAAGTTACAAAAGTTCCACCAAGAACAAAACACCAAAGTTCATCTGAAAGTTCATCTGATTCAGAAATGGAAGTTAGCCGGTCCTTGTTTAACTGAAAGGGATTGATCAAGAGATTGTTTCAAAATGTATCTAATAACTGCATATGTCTTTAGGTTTTTACTTTTTGTAAATTTTGTGCTCTCCTTGTTTTAATAGAGTTTTGTTCTTAATTGTTTTAATAGAGTTTTATTCTATGTTTGAAGTTTCAATTTATTGGTTGTTCCATGTTGGTATTCTTGTAGTTTTAAAGATACTGTTTGGTAGTTGTTGAGGATGTTAGAAATGAGATGATTAAGCTTTGGCAAGACTGATTCATGAGGTTGAATTTAGTTTGATACTTATTGCTAATTATTTCAAAATATGTAATATTATTGAGTAGGCTGGGCAGCAGGACTGGATAAAAACTGAGTATTTAGTGCATAACCAAATTGCTCTATAAAAAATAATACGAATGCTAGTACTGAGTAGTTTTTATTTCAGATTGTCGTGATTAGGTAAAACTGGATATTGTGGGATGGGCGCTACGCTGGATCCGCTCACGTTTGCCGCAAAGGATTTGCAACTTTTTAAGTAATCATAAAACTAAATTCTAAATAACTTCTGATATGAAAATAGTTTTGTAAATTCGTCTAAAATATATCTAATAAGAATTCAACTTTTCGCGCCAGCATCTACATCTATTGCAAATTTCAATGTTTACTAATGTGATCGATAATAGGAAAAATGGACGGCAATGGTTTTACGGTTGTTACGGCGAAACGCAACAAACGCCATATAAATAAGAAAAAACATTACATTAAACCAGAAACGAAGATAATTATTATGCTGAACGACATGGAGTTGGAAGATGTCGTTGAAAGCATTCAGCGAATTAGGTATTTAGTTTTTAGTCCTAATTATTTAAAGCATACCAATATCGTAATATTTTTTCTATGAAGGAACTCTATGAAAAGCAGCGTATTTCTACAAAATGTCGGAGGTTGAGTTATATTTTTCAAAGTTAATATTTAAGCAATTGTGTAACACTTAGGTAAGGCAGCTGGTGGACAATTTATTACAATAGTTTAATCTTAATTAAATGCTGAAAGGCCGAGCAGCCAAAAATTAAAAGACAACTTTTTGCTAAAACCTATTGACATTTGTAACGGGCTTGTAACCTGTCACAACTTTATTCTCCAGACATTTTGAATGCTGTAAATACTTCAATCAAAGTTGGAGACATTGTTTCATATGGCATTGGTTCTATCAACCAATGCAAGATTGCTCAGCACCAGTTTGCATTATTGCTAAATGCCATAGATGTCTTGCAGGTGAAATCTTATCTCATTATAAAGATTCTAACCTAATTGCTTTTTTATTTATATGATTATATTTTTATCCTAAATCCAGTTGTATGAAATTACTTAAAATTGACAATTTATGTGATATTTTTACTTTTCAGGTGTCCAAGGAAAAGGTGAACCTGTACGATCCATGTTTCACAAAGGCAGATGAAGAGATTATCACAAGGTTCAACTTAAATATCATCAGCCTAAATGAGGTCAGTTTGACACATCAGTTTTCTCTGAAGAGTTATTATATTTAAGGTCTGATTATATTCCTTTCTTTGAATTAGCACTATTTTAGAACTGAGATTAACTAGACTTTTATAACCCAAATTTCACTGAATTCAGTATTACAAACACATTGTGAACAGGAAGGCAAAAGATCAGTCCAAACAAAAGGCACTCTCTTCTACATGCTACATTGTGGACGACCACTTTACAACAATGTTCTCAGATCAAACTGGTATCAGGAGAAAATGGAGAGGTTTATCATCATAGGGAACAGTTTTCAGAACATAGTCAGCAAGTAGGAACTTAAATGATATTGTAACTTAGAGTATATAAATATATACCTACTCATTGATGATTTTGAGTCATCTATGCTACATTTTACTGTTCTGAGTCTATAAATTTGGATTTATTTTTGTTCAACCATGAAAATCTCTAATCATCTTCATTATAACAACAATGATATTAAAGATTTAACTAGTAATAATTTCCAAAACAGTTCAACAGATAAGAATTTGTCAGAGAAATATCCATCAATTTACAAGGTAATTTATTAAAATGCAGAGGCAAGCTATTTTTCTGCAAAATAATCTCTAAGTGAATTAAATTACACCAGGTCTACCAATACATGAATGAACATCCATTGCCTGACTACTATGAACGCAATGATGTCTTCAACGACACGTCAATTCATGTGTTCTCGAAGGAAAAATTCAAACTCTGTCCCAACGTAAATAATTTCTGGGAAATTCCAAAAGATGTTGACTACAATGAAGATCAGGAGATTATTAGGTCAACGGAAGTCATTTGTCATTAGAACTTTATAGTTTAATTGTTAATAGTGTTTTTAAGTGTAATCGAATAAATCTTAACAACCTGGCTCAATAATTTGTTACATATTATTCTGAGTAACGTCATAAATGATTAATTAGCATATCACCTTAAGATGACATATTTATTTATTTTTTTATTAAATAAGTGACCAGAGAACCTCTTGGAAGTATATTTATAAGCACTGAAAACTATCTCAGAGCCATACTTTTTATTCTTTTATTGTCTCTTATTATTTAGCTTAATTTCCTGTTGTGAAGTTGTAGATGGACACTGTCCATTGAACAGCCCTTTTTCAATGTGAAAGTAACAACAGGAAAACTAGATGAATGTGAATGTATGACAATTACCTAGGTAACCAATCATCAAAATGTGTATTACACATATTGCATGCAATATTTACTTTGAATAATCAAAAACTGTTCGATAACTCAGGTTTGTGGTGTCATCTGCTGTGAAACAACGCCTTCTCAAACTTGTGTGCTATCTGCAAAAATAACATTACTTCCGAATTAGCACAAAATAGTTGAGTTTGATCAATAATTATGTGATAACAATTGTAAGCCCAGCCTATGGTGCTCCCTGGCTGTGCAGCAAGGTAGGTTGCGAACAAAACGACATTTTGACTGTTGCCTTTACTGCCACATACAGGAATGCAACTCATTTCAGCTGAACTTATCATTCTAAAGGTGACGATTTTAGATATGTAGGAAGGATTGAACCACTCACCCCTCTATCTGGAAGGCATTTTCCTAGACATTGCATTAGTAGTTTTTCTTCGGAAGTTGCCTTTTCAAAATCTGATCTTGACACTTTGTGGTCACTATCTTTATCCTACGCAAGATACATTTTAACAATGAATTTAAATCACGAGTCTGCTTTGATGTCACACTTCAAATTAATGACTACATTAGAGCTCAAGTTATCACACTAATTGCATTAACACACAGCAAGAGTCATTACCAATTTCTTAATGGCTAGTTCCACAAGTTCCTTGAATGTCTCATCTGGATCATCATCTGATCTATTTCTGATGATGGCCTTTTTTAAGAGCTGCGATACTTCCTCCTTCGAGATGAATCCGTCTCCATTGATATCGTAGACATCAAAGCAGACTGTTTGTCAATAATGATTTAGAATGAGTTTTATCTATCATGCTTAACAAATGACAGTGGGTGTTCTCACATTTTGATGTTTCTTCAAATGTCCCCCTAAGAAATAATGACATTCCTTTGGAGAACTCTGTTAAGTTCAAGCAGCCATCACCATCCTGGTCCAAGATTCTGAAAACTTAAGAGCAAATAAAAGTTTTTAGCGTTTATTGTCAATGGGCTCAGAATAAAAATGAAAATGTAGAGTTAATTTAATTAATAATTGTTAAAAGTAGGACTGATTAATTATTTAAAAAGTCAAATAACTTTGATCCATGATTAAAAGGTCTGTGATGTTAAACGTCTTATGGAGAAAGTCAAGAAAATTCGATCTCGTTAATTTCGAATGAAAGCATTCTTCGCTTCCATAAAAGTCACTCAACTTTTCCAGCTCATTTTTGTCAACTGAAATTCACACGTTGAATTATAAGTTTCAATTCTAAAGAAACACATTAGAACACTTCATTACAAGTACAACATTAAAGAAGTTTATCAAACTTTTCAACACAAAGTTCTTACAATGAGTTGTCTTAGATAGTGATTCTATAGCTTGTCTTAATTTTCTTTTTTGGCTTACTGGTTTCATATCGCTTGTAAAATCAGATCTTGCTTCAATCTTTTTCAGAGACATATTTCCCCTTTTAGACTTAAACCGGTAAAGCTGTTTAGGGTCCGCGAAGGTACTCTGGTTACCTAGGAAACAAATTTCAATGAATGTAGACTAACTTTTTCACTTTACAGCTACATTTGATTATTCAATAATCATTATTAATATCAATATATTTTAATCATACTCGTTAAATTGATATTAATTTGGTTTAGTCGGGTAGAACAATTTCTGTCTTTGGAACTCTCCTCTTCAAAGAATCACCCCCAAAACCGACATAGTCCGAAGCTACAGTCCGAATCAAACTCGCATCATTACCACTACAATATTGATTGGGTTTGTGCAAGCCCCTCACTACCTATCAATCAAAGCCTACGTAATGGCTAAAAAAACACCGATAAAATCGTGGGAAGCGACACGGGATTCAAACATGCCAAAAATAACTTTACTGGGTCAAATAAATAAATAGATGGAATGAAACGCGCGCATGTTCCACCGTTCCAATGATTCAGGCAAGCAATAGGTCACTATCTAAACACATCTTCTACAAAATTCAAGAAAAATCTCGTAAAAACTAAATTGCGGATCATGATTCGCATGCGTTTCTGTCAACAATTAAAAACAAAATCACAAAAATGCATCAAAAATATTCCGTTGGTGGCTATTCACAATTCTTTATACACTGTGATCAGTATTTCCATGAGAGGCAAACAATGAGACATTTACACAAAATGCAAGGTGTTGCATCCACTCCAAATATTTCCATTCATTAAATTACTTTAAAACATGTAAACAGGAGAATTTTTGCTGATAGGCAAATAATAAGAATACTGTTTACAATTAGTCCATAGATAGGATAAAATCATAAAATATATTTGCATGTTTATGCTTGTTGAGTGTTGTGGCTCACATGAGTTTTCTGATTGTGATCAATTTGAGCAACTGTTTTGTATTTGCAATCACACAATGAGCTCCAGCAATTTGCTGAGATGGAAAGAAAATCTGGAATCCCCAGAAAATCATCCACCAATCCACAAAAAGACGCCAGAATGATCTTAACATTCGATTTTTCCCTGGGGTAGTTTGAAACCATTGAAGGCCAATTTGGATGCTGAATGGATACTTGAAGACCCAAGATTTGAGAAGAAATTTTGAACCATATCCTTGATATGACTGGAGACTATAAAATCTTTGATCGGCAGCTTGTGGAGGAGCTTATGACGTGCATTAATGTTCAGAAGTTCTTTGTTAACAATCCCCGTGACCTTGGAGTCATGCTTGTCGTCATCGATGTCACTTGCTTCTTCATCTGATGATGAAAAGAGTGGCGAAGAAGGAGATCCAAGCTGAAGAGGAGGAGCCATGTTGAGAGGAATGTTGTTGTTTTCGGTGTTGTTAAGAGACGAGCAGTCTGCACTACACTGCACAGATGTTGTTTCTTCTTTTGTATCATCTTTCTCTGTCACAAGTTCGTTTGCGATCAACACAGGCTCCACCGCATCCTGGCTGTCCACGTCGAACACTATGACATCGTCGGCTTCGGTGTTGTCATCTGCCAGAGACTTTACTTCAAAATTCATCTCCTCCTCAGTCGACGAATCAGAAAATTCCATGTCCTTGAGCAGTTCTGCTGCCTTTTCCCTCCTGGCTTTGATTTCCGGATCAACATCTTCTTCATCATCACTTGGAATGAATCTGCTGCTCTTTTCCCTACAAAGGATTTCATCATCTTCACTATCAATATCGTTTTGAGAGAGTTTCTTGGAAGGAAACAAAGCATTGGTTTGCTCAACATCCGAACCCAAAGCACCCTCATTTGCATCTCCAAGAAGAGTGGAACGACCCGGACAAGATCCTGGGGAGGAGGCATTCTTGAAATCATTTACATCTTCTTTCAGTTCTTCGTCTTTGTGTAATTCTTTTTCCTCAGATTCATTCTTTGGTGAAAATGTTTTGACCACCTTTCTCCGAGTATATTTGCGTTTTTTGCGAGCTTCGGGAACCTGTTCGCCACTCTTTCTTTTTCCCGTCTTGCTCTTGGCGGCCGCAACAGTTGAACCTGCTGCCACAAGTTCAGACTTCTTTTTTCGACCGCGTTTCTTTTTCTCTGGCACAGTATTTGGAAGAGGTGGTGTCGGATCAAATGTTTTAGCTGACTTAGAAACAGAAAATTTATCACTTCCCTCCTCAAAATCTTCGTCGCTGAGTCGCCTGTAGTAATCACTGTCATCCTCCTCAACTGCGGTGTTTGAGATTCTTGGTGGACGCCCTCTCTTGTTCTTCCTGGGACGTCCGCGCCCTCTGATACTCGCTATGGTACAAAAATTGTCGAGAGACTCATCATCAATCTTCATATCATATTTGAAACTCTTTGGAAAAATTTCATCGTCGTCATCATCATCATCTAATTGATGGCCAGCAGCAGCTGCAGCTACAGCCGACTTCATGAAGTTCTGGTCGTTGTACAGGAAGTTATTTTCCTTGAAAGAGCACGACAACACGTAGCTCGGCATGTCGTAAATCGTCCCCGTAGACTTATGTGCGGTCAACAGGAAATTTCTCTCTTCAGACAGGTTCTCTATCTTCTTTGTTTTAATGGCTTCCCTTTTTGAGTGACTGTCGCTGAAAACATCTTCATCTCCATAGTGAGAGTTCTCATCACTATCAATTGTCACAAGAAATTTTGATACAATATTTTTCCCGCCAGACGAGCCATTTGACTTTTCACGAATGAAATTTGTGAAATCTACATCTTCATCATCGCTGTCGCTCAGATGGAATTTGCGGCCGGAAATTTCATTGGAAACTTGAAGGTCTTCATCTGCCTGCTCATCAATGAGGAACCTGGAGTAGAGATTCACCTGTCTATGAAAAATTTCCTCCTTGATTCTCCTCTCGTGCTTCTTCATCTTCTCGCGTTTGTTCACCATGTAACATAGATTCCTCACCTGCATGTTAATCCAACATCAATGCGATATGCTTTTTAATATTTAGAATGGATATTTAAAATATAACATATAATTTATATATAATATAATCCCATTTCTGACACTAGAGTTTTGGCGTGCAGGTTGGCCGAATGGGTTACGTTCCCGCATAAGGAGGTAATGGCATCAGTCGTAATTGTGTCGTGTTTGAAACCCAGCCTGCACCCCCACAAGAACCCTTGGGAAGGAGCACCATAAATATATATATTGACTTCAAGTAGAACCTCTGACACTATGCATATGGTTCTATATAAATGAAGTACAATTAATTAAAAGCTACAACTATAAGTAATAATGAAGCAATTCAAGCAAAAGCAATCAAGTCATTTAAAACACAAAAATAAATAATAATTTATAAACAAAAGTATTAAATAAAACAACAAACAATTGAATAAAATTTCATGCTATGTTGTAAACATTCGTTATAGAAATGTGCATTTTAATGGCATAAACTCAATGAACTAAATAAATTAAATTGCGACCCTCTCGAGATCTTGTCTGAGTTGGACGAACATCTTCATTCTTTCGACCAACTTTTCCTCCCCTTGGCACGGAGCTGAGATTTCTTCTTCTTCGCTTTTAATCGCCACGAGGGCCACATCGAAGCGGGACTGTAAGAAAAAATAAACATAAATAAATTTGTATAAGTAAGTTTAGACCTAAAAATATTAGTGAAATTTATAATAAAAGTTTTAACCTTTCTTTTTAGGGTCCAATAGGCATGGACTGCATCAACCACATCCAATGGGAGGCCAAGATTTTGAGAGGCTTCATGTGTGTCCACAAAAGTGTAGAAGTCTTCAGTCAATCGTTTCAGCCTTAAGTGAAATTATTATGAAGTGCCTTTAAGACATGAGAAGTAATTAGGTGTTAATTATTAAATAAAGCAAATAGAGAAAAGCTCAACAGGCAACATAATACAGAAATAATAAATCAATTGGAATAATCACTTTTGGGATCTGATCTCTGTCCTTTGCTCTTCTGTCAGACCATCTTTATTCCTCTTTGACTTCCTGTCTGATCCATCCTTTAACTTGTCCAAGGGTTCGAGGACATCCCCATTGATGATTCCGCTCTCCCCAGAAGCCAGACCGCCCTCCGAGTTTCCACCAGAGTTCGGTATGCCGTTTTCGACTCCAGAGTGCTTGGGGCAGTAGGCCTTCATCTGGACGTCCTCGGTCTCGTCGTCGATGACGGTGCTAAGGTCGAGGCCGTACTTGAAGGCGCACGTCACATGAAATGAAGTCTTGCACGAACGAACGCTGCACTGAATGCAGGCACCTGACCTCTCTCGACAGAGAGTGCAGACCAATGCCCATCGACTTGTCTGTATAGATGGCATGATATCATGATAATAATAATAATAACAACAATAATAGCAATGATGGTGATGATGATGACTATGATCATTTTCGTGATATCATGATACTGAGAATGTCGATGTAATTGATTAATCCAAGTCCTAACCTAAGCATTACTCTCAACAAGGAGCATAATTGTCAAAAGACTCACGGGTATCTGCGATATGTTCGTTATTGGCTCCATTTTCTCAGGGCAACCGATGCTGACTTCAGGAACCCATAAAGCACAACTGATGTGAGCCCACTTGTCTCCGTTCCTATGAATATGATGCCGACAATGATGATGATGATTAAGAAACGTATTTTTGAAAGCTGCAATGATGGAAATTCTTACCAGATGCATTGACAATATTAGGAAAAGAAAACATATCAGGGGTAGCTCGGGTAATTAACGTAAAGATCAATATGATTGAATATGATGGACTCACTTGGTGCTCTTCATTGCTCCTCCCACCATGGGGCAGAGGACACACTTTGGTTTAATGCCCAAGGCACAAGTTCTGCACAACCAGCTGCCTTCGGGAATGTTTTGTATGCCGTAACATGCCTGGAAACATCCATGCAAATAAATAATAATCAAGAATAATAATCTTTTACGAACAGGCCATACCTACCTGATGGACACAGATGTCACAATTGTCACAAAAAACCATCTCATTGCTCTCCTCACCTTCTGGCTGTAATAGCATGAAATAAATGAGCATATTAAATTGTATTACTATACGGTGATAATACGCTGATAACAAAAGACAACAGGAAAGAACTGAGAAAGCCTCAAATTGTTTTAGACTGATTGTCACCCACCGATCTACAAATGTCGCAGACGACATTCTCGTCGTACTCGATCCCGAGACCTTCGATGCTTCTGACAGCTTCGTTCATCTTCGAATGGCACTGCACCTCCATCTCTTCCATCACTTTCTCCATGTCCAACTCAAAAAGTGGTGGTTCTCCTGCCACCATAACCAGCAGTTATCATCATTATCAGTACCATCAATATAATTACCATATTTACAAAACTAAAGAAAATTTTGAAATGACCCTCAATCTATTTGTTCCTGGTTCTAAAACATGTAACACTTATCTTATCTATTCTTAAAACTTAAAACTGGACTTGGTATCATAATTTAATTGGTGACATAGTAACATCATGCATGAAAATATTCCATGGTTGTTGCCAATTTTAGAAACAGAGCAGTAAGAACATCAAGTTCAATTGGCTACTCACCTATCTCCTCTTGCGATCGGTTGAATATCTCAAGCCAGGTTGAATCTAAATCGTCAAGGTCATATCTACATACAGAATTGACCTGCTTTTGGAGATCATAGAGTTCGTGAACCAGGGGTTTAAATGAGTCGTCGAGAATTGAGCCTGAGAATAGTAACTTTTTGGGCCTGTTGTTGACAATCATAAAAATAATAATGTCGACCATGGCAAAAGCTACAATTAATTACAACAAACTCACAGCACAAACATCTCATCATTGTTGGAGTCTTGAGGACTGGATATAACACTGTGAGATTTTTTTATGGATTTACAAACAATCACATAACAAGTGTTTCTTAACATTTAACTTTATTGTTAACTAATAAAATGTTTACATGTTTAAGCATGATTAGTCTTTAAATTGTCACCATCATAAGAAATATTGCTTGCCTGACTTTGGGTGTGAAAGCATTGACATTCACAGGCACCTGAACACCTCGTTCCCACTCGAGTTTCCATGAATCAATAATTTCAAAATAATCATCTGGTTGGAGAGTTTCTGAGTCTGGCATCTTCATAGCACTGATCAGGTCTTTCCGGAACAGCTGCAAGAAAATACTGGCCTATTATTCAATAAATGTGTATTACATAACAAATAACAAAATTGAAAAGTTGCACTCAAAGATAGATAATTTTCACAAAGTAAACACTCAACAGTTAAACTGCATAGCATGCTAAAATGCTGTGAAACCAAATCAATAAATTTGTTTTGATGATGCTATGCATAAGGTACTCCATGTGTATCCATCGCTATAATGCCATAATAAATAATATCACCGCTGTAATTTCATAATGCAATCAAAATAATAACTAATATTATTATTATGAAATTTTTTAGCCAACATATATTACAAAAGAACAAAAAATAAAAGCAAAATACATATTTTATTTTACCTCTGCATGTCTATCCTGGTTACTCATTCTTTTGAGAAAGTTCTTACCATGGTATGAATTGTTGAGAAAGTCAACTGAAATATAATTCAATTATTTATGTGGGCTTCAAACGAAATATGTGATAACTTCTTATTGAGTTAAAATTACATTAGATCAGAAAAATATTACTAACTAGAACTTATGGATGTGCTGTCATCCATTTTAATAAAATGGTAAAGGATGGATAAGGTTACGAATGCAGTATTTTTAAAATATCTTCTCAGCACATTGCAACCAATTGTAACAGTAGATTATCATAACTGGTGCTTAATTATGGCAGATTTACTTCGGAACTTTCGACACAGAAGTTGTAACTCCAGCAAAACAGTCAATATAAACAACAGAATTCAAAATCTAAAAACTGGAGTGAGTAAATAATTATTTATTTTTTGATTAAATTTGTATTATTTTATTACAAAGTTTATTGTTTTTATTATTCATGACTTTAAATAAATAATAAGATTTTTACTACAGAATGCTACGTCATCACAGCTTCATTAGTAACACACATCATGGCTTCTTCCATAGATAACATAAACGAGGAAATTTTGTGGGAAATGCGCAGTACATCGGTAATAATTAGTATGAATATTTTAGCATATTTATCAAAGTTGCTTAATCACATACATGTGCTGTCGTGACACATGTGAAATGGCTCTTGTGAATTTGGCTCATTTTATCTAGACAGACTATTGGACCAAGCTGCTGGCCTATTCTCTAAACTGGAAGCATGTTTTGGAAGATGAATACGAGTATTTTCAAGAATCCATAGTGTTGGATATTTTAAGAGACCACATTCGCTTCTGCCTCAAAAGTCATTTCACACTTGTTGCCACTAAGAAAATAACTCAGTTTGTAAATAGCACCATTCTTACATTGCCAGGTTGACAGGCTCATTCTATTCAAAATTAAGTTATTGTGTTATTGTTTGCATACATATGAAGTATATTTACTTTACTTTAAGTATAGCAATATCTAGTAATATGCAACACCTATCATAAATACAGCAAGTAATTAATTCGACAATTATTTCGTGATTAAACCAATGATTGTATGCCTATACTGTTCCTTTTGGACCATAGTTCAAACAGTTGTTCAAGTTAATACTTTTGCTTCGAGCACAATAAAAATAAACCTTCAATTCTTCAATTGGCAAGCCTGCGATATATCAGATGTTGTCCTGAGCCTTCACTGGGAACTGGAAAACCTCCACTCAGCACATGTTGCAAGCCATCAACAGCTGACCTGCTACACAGAATTCTTTGTGGCCACCTTTCTCAAGCACTTCCAACTCATTCAGTTTGTTATGAGTTGTGCCAGAGAACGACAAAAGATCGATGTGGATTTGCATCTCAATGTTCCAAAACGCCACGAGACTCTGGAAGGAGGTGAGAAGATCTGGACATGGTCTTACAATAAGAGGATCAGGAGAATTGAGGCTGAGGAGACAAAAAGGAAAAAACAAAGGGATCTTTTGAAGGATGCCTTCACTGGAGAAAAAAACATGATGATGGAATGTTTGAAGGAAAGCCATGGAGACTTAAGTGCAGAGGTTGCCTTGCTGTTTGATGTATTAAAATGCTTAAATGAGCTCAAAACCATAATTTTTCATTAATATAATGGGCAAGATTTAATTCCGTAAACATGCTGTGGCTTGTCGATTTTGTACAAGTATTTAGTACCTCTGGCCATAAACAGCTATTCATTTGTTATAATAAATTATTGAAACTTCAGGAAGATATTGAAAAATGGATAAAAGAAGTGTCAAACATTCATTTGGAAGAAATCACTGCAAACATAAAAATTTGTTTGGATGAATTTAAAGACAGGATCGAATATAACATTTTGAAAGTACAAGTTCCAAAACCTGAACTTGATGAAGGTGGTGTTTGGATTTATCATACAGATTTTTTTTTAAACTTCACTTATCATGTTGCAGGACGACTAGTGAATTTTGAATATTAATTTGAGGTGTGTTAATGTCATAAGAATCATTTAGATGAAAAATTGCTAGCTTAAAAATGAAAATCGATGTAACACGGTTTTGTCAAATTTCGCAGAAGTTGTGGTGGGTACATCATCCAAATTCTTTCCAAATGAAGATAAGCTAATGAAGCCAAAGTCAAGAACTGTTTCATCGAGAAAAAAATAAATTCTACAATTCTGCATGTAACTTTTAGAGCCTACAACGGCCCTACGCTCATCGGTTGCGATCTGCTTACCAAACTATCGATTTCATTGTAATGTCGAAAAATTTGTCTTTTCATGTTATTTTCAACTATATTAATCATGTAAATAAATTTATTTATATTATTGCTCGTCTGATACCCATTTAATATCTTTGTATTGGCTTTGATTCTGGATCGGAATATTTTGATTTTGTAATACTACTAATGAGTGGAATTCAAGTTGGGATAAGCTTGGTAGTCTGGTTTTTAATCGATCGTATCAATTTTTAATACGAAAAGGCATTTATCGACACGGTTTGAAGCCGGATAAAGTGCCGGAAATTCATTCTTAGCTGGGGTTTCATATCTTTTAGATAGTCCAATCAACCAACTACCAGTTCTGCTGCATCAGTTTATTGCCCTGTCAATAGATAGGACATTTACCATTTCATAGTTCTGATAGCAAAATTAAGGGGTTTGCTACTGATGCGGAAAAGCAAAAGAAACGGCGCAAACCATACGTTCCACCAATTGCCTGCTAATAAGTCACCATGAACAAAAAAAATAAGACTGTCAGGACAAGCGCTAATAGCAACAATGGGACAACCAATAATTTTGTTGATGAAAGAGGGGAAGCAATACTGAGCTCTTCAACAGTGGCTAGTTCTAGTGCTGAATGCAGTCCTATTTTTAGACATACAGGATCTATTTATCAAATTGGCAACAAAGTAATTTTTAGCTTGGAAATAGTTTTTGAAGATTAGTATATATGAATTTTGGTAATTTGAATGTGATAAATGCCATCAATAATATTGCTGCATATCAGTTGCCATTCTTAAGATGCCATATAAGTGAACTATTGTTATTATCAATAATGGGTAATATATTTGCATGGACATTCAATCAGTTTTATTCTTAAGATCACATTATATTGTGGTTTTCATAATGACTTTTAGATCACAAGCTGGAATGTATTGTTTTGTTTCTAGGATGTGTTGATCTCAACTTGAATCCATATTGATTTTCTAGAGTGAATTTGAAGACACTAGGGAAATAGACATGGTGAGATCCTCAAATTTTTCATCTCCAATGGCTGAAACGAGGTGAGCTAGAATGTTTAATATTGAATGTCATTAAAATTTATTTTAATTTTAAAATCATGTATCCTAGCAGAGATTTGGTTCGACCATTGATTTCCCCTCACCTAGAGGTCATGAAAGACGGCCTCTATCGACCGTCGTCCACTGAGCGACCCTCGTTCAGTAACGACATTTCCTCTCTTCATCACTCTGCCTCCGATCGTCGCTTGAAACATTTTGCTTCCAATGCTTCTCCTACCCTTCCTCCGAGTCACCTACTTACTGCCAGCATGTCTTTCTCCCTCACCATGACGTCTCACTCTCAAAATATAGAACTCAACCTTCCAAAACGATCGAAGTTGCTGCACAACTACATGGAAAGGAGTGGCACGGATGGTTTTAGCAACAACATTGTCAACCTCAGCAACATGCCCAATCTGGTCGTCGTTAGCAGCCAAAGTGGGCCTTTGGATGACGTTGAACAGTTGGCAACACAAGCAAGCACTTCAGAAATGAAAAAGGTACAAGTGTTGGTGTGTTGCTCAGCCTTGATTGATTTGTGCCTGAGTTTGATTTCCTAGAGTCTGTCCTGTAGTTGAATAGTGTTCCTCTCATTGAATGAGAATTCTTGGAATTAAGTGATACTCTCCTGTTTTTAGAATTGATTTGAGAATTTATTTATTAATTTAAGTTGAATAGGAACAATTAAACATTAATAAATCATGAAAGATGCTGTAAATGTACATGTAATTTTCATTTCTGAAAATCATCTACATTCTAAAGTTGTGTAGTAGAACATGAATTCCTCATCTAGGATACTATTCAAATTTTCGACAGGAACCCTCATACAGACCTCAAGTGGAGGCCATATCTCCTACAGGATCGGGGGACGAGATGTCGCCAGATGATCTGATCCGACACTCGAAGGACGAGATCCTGCAAAAAATAAATCGACTCGACCGACTCATTTCCAATGTCGATCAGAAGGTCAACAAATTAAGGAGACTTAAGGCAAGTGGTTAAGAGATTAGAGACACGTTTGACACAAGTCGTCGGCTTCGGTGGTGATGTCGTTTCAAATAGTCTTTGTACGGATCTATCAACAGTTGCTGTATGGAATTATTTTTTAAACAGTGCCTATTATCGACACATGATATATAAATGAATGGTAATTTGCATGTATTGAATTTCTATTAAGATATTTGCAAGAAGATGCTATATTTCAGAAGTAATGCATAATACAAATAAAGACAAATGGGCTCGTGGTGTAACATTGTTGCATGTTCTTTAAAGGAGCCGCTCGAAGAGAAATCCATCCATCAGCCAGATGAAGAACTGGAACGACCCGTCCCTACCATTGATCTCAGCAAGCTTGGGGTGGCTCATTCCATCTATTCAGAAAACAGGGTTTGCTTTTTGTTAGGTTTATAGTTACTTCTAACACTCTTCCAGGCAATGCTAACATTGTTGCAATATTTTAATGCACATTGCTTCATTCGCTTCCGTCTCTGTTTTCATAAACATTGTTGATGTATTGCAAATCTAGGGAGTTTTAATTTACAACCCAAATTGTTGTTATTATTTTTATTATCATTATCATTATTATTATTATTATTATCATCATCATTATTATCATCATTATCATTGCCATTACTATCATCATTATTATTATTATCATCATCATTATTATTATTATTATTATTATTATTATTATTATTATTATTAATTATGCTGGTCTTAACAAATTTGCCACCATTGTTATTATTATAAGCATCACTAGCTTTGTTTTCTTAGGCAATGTTGTTGTCATTGTTATTATTGCTATTGTTCTTGATTAGGCTAAAGCCTTGGAATCCCATCAATTCATGAGAGCTTCTGGCTTTGAACTCTCACTGGTGAGTCACCAAGCTTTAAGTTTTCTCAATAGATGGAAGGAATATAAAAATAAATGATTGAACAGTTATGTTAATTGATTAATGCCTTGAATATGCTTATTGCTTGTTTTTTTTATATTTATTGCAGCCATTGTATCACAAGCCATCTGATGCTCATGTCTACCATGACAACATTAAAAAGTAGGCCCTCTTTAATATTATGTAATAGATATATTTATTATGTTTTGTATTATATTATATTATATTATATTATATTTGTTAAACTTAATCATCAGAAGGAGAATTTACACCATTTACTTAGCATTGTTTCCAAAAGGCAGTTTGTCGATGCACTGGGACCTAGTTGCTTGCAGGAAGCAGCTCTCTGAGGCAACTTGCATGCCAAATCCTTTGGAATACTTATTGTTGCAATGCTAACAATAGTTATGCAACTTTCTTGGTTCTCTAGAGAAAATGAGCAACATCTGATTAAGAGCAATTATCAGTCTCAGAAGATAAAACAGCTATTGTGCCAAAACATTGAAAGATGTTTTTATAGTTAAAAATCATGAAAATAATAAACTTCAAGTATAGCATTTATTGTTGTTATTGTAATAAGCTGGTACCTCCTGAACTGGTTGACATTTATGACAATAATGTTATTATTTATTGATAGCATTAACACATGTTTTAGTAGTAACAATTAGATGTGCCACTGAATTATTGATAATTGTTTTTTATTGTCACACAGGTTTGCCTTCTTCAAGCCCAATTTAATTGCCCACATAAAGAAGAGGAAATTATTTGAAACAAAAAGAGTTAGTTTCTTGTCTGTGTATGGCCAGTCATGATTACTAAGATATAAACTGAACATGGTCGTGCATATTCATTGGTGCTAATGATGATGTTTCTAGTGTCCTTGGACGTGATATTGTCAATGCATAATTTCTTGGGGAGTTGGGCTATTAATGGTGAAAGGCAAACTTCTCTTGCAACTATTTTGTAATTATTGTTGCCATCTAAATAATTTAGCTCTTTCACTTAAGGATCTTTACCTCTGTAAGAAGTATGACAGACTCAGTGAAGCCTGGGTTCAGAGAATGGATAGGATTGAAAACAACCCAAAAAAGAGGTGAAAACATTTGAATAATTGAACATTTCATCCATCGCTTAATATTGTGGCAATCCTCGACAAGAATGACTTGGTTATTATTGGATTACATTATCAAGTGCTAACAAACCTTATTATAAAGATGTCTCAATGTGAGGGAAACTCTTTTGATGCAAGATTAAATGATTGTCTTTCAACATTGGTAGATTAAGCTTAAAAGGTTGAGCGTGCAAGTAAGGATGCCAGTTGTTAATTGTTGTTCTAAAGTGGATGTTTCCAATCAATATGATCATTATGTTAACCAAAATTTGGCTGAAATACAGTTGATCGAGTGACCGAATCACAAATTATCTGATCGAATGCACCTTTGAATAATTTTATTCTCAAGGTAGGTTGATCTGGTTGAACCAGATTGGAATCTATTCATATCTAAGAAAATGACCTGCCATTGGAAGTATGGATATTCACGACTTTCATGTCATCTTGTGACTTTCTTGTATCGATCATTCAAAATCATCTGTTCTGTTTTTTAGTTACTTGAGGCTAATTTCAGCTTTGGTTCTTAATAAATTTAATTTTTCCACACAGAGCCAAGGATGCCAAAACAAGGGAGATCTTTGAGAAGGTCTTCCCAGAGCTTCGACGGAAGAGGGAAGAGAAGGAGAGGCTGGCAAAGTCAGACTTAAATTTACTCTGTAACCATTTCTCATGGAAACTCTTGCCATGAAAATTATTGTGAAATATGCTACTGTAAGGAGCATGTAATTGTGAGATCTTGAATTTGCTTTTATCCAACAGGATGGTTAAGAAATCAGAGGCTGATTCTGCTATGGATCCAGAAGAGGTGAGTAGATTTGCCATTAGTGAAGAGTGATGGAAATTTCCTCAGGCTAAAATAAAGGCTTTTGCTATGTGACAACTATGATGTTATTCATTTCAAGGAATGTTAAAACTAAGACGATGTTACTTTCAGGCCGACGTGCGCGCAAGGATGGGGATGGCTGCGGAGCCTCCGATCATGCTCAACGCTCTTGCGAGGAAAAAGAGATTTCTCAGCGAAAATGGTCGTATCCATGACAACTTTGAGCTCGGACAATTGCTTCCTGGCATCAAGAAATTTTATTGGACAAAGAGCGAGTGCGACATCTTCAGGGAGACCTATGTGGCTCATCCGAAAAATTTTGCTCGAATTGCCTCCCAACTTCAGAACAAGGTCTTTATATAGAAGTGTGGAATTAGCTAACCGCGCCTCATTATATTATTGACCACTCAAAATTGATGCAAGCAATCATGGTCGATGCTCTGCTTAATGCACTTACCTTGATTTCATTCACTGCAGAGCATCCAGGATTGTGTCTATTTCTACTACGTGATGAAGAAAGAAGAAGGGTACAAGCAGTTGGTCAGACGTCACAACATGAGCAGAAGGAAACACGACAAGGCCAAGAAGGTGCTTGTAGTTCAAGGATGGATGGCGATCATTGATGATTCATGAATTGAAAGCTAGCTTGCTGCCAAGTCATTCTGGATGGGTCTCTTATTTAAGTATTTTCTCGACAGGCTCACAAAGAAGTTAAGGAAGAGAAGGTGGAGGAGAATGAAGAGATCAAGGACCTCAAATTTCTTCCATCATCTCCGGTTGTCTCCATGTCATCTATTTTTAACTCTTACCAGTGAGTGTTCCATTTGTCTCAACAGCTAAGTATGCATGGAAAGTCTTGATCTATGTGTCTATGTCTTGTGGAGTTCTCTTTCAAATTAGGACTTTTTAACAATCGATGGTTAAAACGCTTACTAAAGAATTTGGTTGATTAGCGTTAACTAACTAAATAAATAAAAGTTGCTAAATAAAAAATAATCTTAATTATTGACGTATTTTATTATGTTTACCTGAAGGTTTAAACTACCCCAATATTTGCTGCTTCCAAGTTCCAATCAGTCTACTACCCCAATAAGCTCTAGTAGCCCATCAGCTTCACCAGTTGCTGCTACTTTTCATGTGAAGTGTTCTTCACCACCCTCGCCATTGCAGAACCTTGGTACGAATTCGACCACTTACTACCTCGGCATGGTCAAGCAGGAACCAGATGTCAAGTTTTCTCCGTCACCTTCGAGCACCAGTTTGTCACCATTCTCAACGTCGCCAATTGTTTTGACATCGTCAACAACCTCTACACTTTCTTCAGTTTTACCGATTTCCCAACTTCCGTCGTCTGAAGCTTTCCATTCAGTAGTCCAAAATATCCTTCCAGTTTCCTCGTTCTCATCCTCCACCTCTTTTCTTAGCAGCACTCCTACCTCGACCCCAACCTTGACATCAACGACCGTGACAACATCAAATATCACGGCCATGACGACCGTTTCAGGCCACCAGCAGTCCCTGCATCCTGGCCTGCTCCCCCCTCCATTGCATGTTGGTGGTTCCATAGTTCAGGGGACCCCTGTGGTAGTGAGCCACCCCAATGAGTTGACAACATGGCAACAACTCCAACTCCATTTGTTTTTACAACAACAATTCCACCAACAACAGCAGAGACAGGACCAAACCCCTCCACCACCTTCCCAATTTAACCCTTTGGCTGGTCAGGATCTGAAGGTGCTAGTCAATCAACTGACAGCAAACCAGCAAATGCAGGAGTCAAGAGGTTCGATCATCAAGGGCACTCCCAACCATGTTCTAAGGGAACCTCCCGTCAGCAGAGCCAGTCCGGCAATCAGCCGCAACTCTCCGAAGAGACCCCCTTCCGGTCGGTCCAAGGCCCCTTCGCGCAACGAAAACAATCCCTTGAGGCCAGAGGGTGGACTTACACCGGGAGAGGATGGCAGCAGGCTTTTCGAACATTCCCGTGATATTTTGATAGATGATTACATGACTGCCCAAAAAATGAACTGTCAGCAAAAGACCTTTTCTTCCTACAATGAACAATTGCCATCAAAGAAGCATAGTTCTCTGAAGAGAAAGTTTGGTTCCTTGCCGTCGAGCGAAGGTCTCGCTTATTTCTCAGGAATGGAGGTGCCAAAGGGCAATGTGCCTCACCCTTCCAATGAAACTGCCAGATCTCTTATAGATAGTATCATCTCTCAGAGCATTGTCAAAGGCAGTGATGAAGATAGGATTCTTCTCAAAAGTTCCGAAGCAGCACGACCCATCACTCCCTCACGCGTCGGCACAAACTTCCAGCCTCCTGGGTCACACTATTTCCCCACTTCCTGTGGACCTGTGAGTGCTCTCCAATCGTCCATGATGCCTCTCATACCTCCTCCCTTCTTGACCCATGGCCTCTCACTATTGCAGGGACCCTTCATATATCCATCTGCCAATCCATTAAGTTCATCAGAAAAAGGTGGTTATTCAATGTTTTTCTAATATTGAATGTTTTGTCTATCAAAATTTGTTTGGATTTATTTTAAATAACAGTTTTATTTCCCATAGTTAATTTTTAACTTTAAATCCCCATTCTCTGCCAATTATATTTCAGTTAAAATGGAAAGACCAAACTTTTCGTCACCACCACCTACACAACGTTCCCCGCTGCCACAGGGCGTTTTGAGGTCCACCATCCCGTCTAACTGTCACAACCCTCGAAATTGCAGCGAAGGGGGCAAGTTGACACCTCGCCACAGTATGGGCACATTAGCATGCACGAACAACATCTACAATTTCATATCCTCAACCCACGGTATGCACCTTCAATCCTCGTCTTCGTCTCTCAATGCAGCCTTTGCCCAGCTACCTCCCGCAGTGATCTCTCAGCCATCCTCGTCAAGCCAGATGTTGCCTGTTCCTTCGTCGACCTCCCCTGGCTTTCACTCGCCGGCTTCATTCCTGCAAATGTTTCCGCTCGGTCAGTTCATGCCCAACTTTCCAATCCAGATGCCCCAGCAGGGAGTCATTCCCCCCTCGACCATCACCAGTCGCCATCCCATGCCCCCTTCGTCTCTCTTCATGTCACAGCTAATACAGAATTTCCACCAGCAGTTTTCAGGAGGTGGAGGAGCTGGAATGTTGACGGCCGTTGCGGCCGCAGCACCAAAGTCCACTTCTGCCACATCCGGTCACATGTGAGAATAAGGGATGTAAGGAATCCATAGATATGTGGAAGTAAGGAATCAACGGATGTTTGGATTAACCTTTCTTCTCCCAGCTCTGTCGCATGACATCTTTGTTTTTGTTGGACTAATTTTAATCCACATTATTTTTAAAGCTTGTTTTCATCTTTTCCAAGCTGTTGCATGGGGCCAAAGTTTTTATGACTTTTTTCAGAAAATTGAATTTCTTTTCATCTTTAAAATTGTTTGTGGAGTTAGAATGTGGATTTTTATTGAACTCATGCTATGACAAATTGGTTTGAAGTGTTCATCAGTTGAAAAATGCATGGATCCTGAAATCGTTTTTTGCATTTGGTTTTGCTGTTTTAAAGTTGTGCTTATTTTTAGCTTTTATCTATGTTCTCATCATCATTGTTACATGAAGGTGTACGTGTCATTGGCTTGGGATGTCCTTGTCCTTGGTTCACTTGAAAAACGTGTTGCTTCTCATGTCATGTTGCTTCTCATTCGTGTTTCATCAATAATTTTTTGTCTTTGGACTGCTTAGGCAATTATTTTGAGTTTGTATGAATCCATTTCAGTAGTCAATTGAGGTCTTATCAGGCCAAACTTGGCCTCTGCACCCTTCCAGTTGGGAAATCTCCATGTTAAATCACTTATCATTACCATCGATGTTATGTTTATCAGAATCATCAATATTTTATATTTGGTTAATATACTTAATACACGATTGCTTCTGGTTTCACAGGTGTGTAACTTTGAACATTTTGCATTCATTTGATTATAAATAATCATCAAAGCAGTATTTAGATATGCTTATTGTCTCATTTTAAACTTGTGTTGCTCTGTAGTGTCTTGAAATGTTCAATTTTTATTTCACAATTTCCATGATTATTAACATTAATTTATTACTTAATTTGGTTATTTAATACTTCATTTGTTGCATGTTTTTGGTCATTAGAGAAGAGAAAAATAATTTATTTATATTTTATTTTAAATATTTATAATTTGTATCATCATTATTTTTAGTATGTGGAATTGCCCATCATCGATTTGAAGTTTTGGAAATGGCTTATACTCGTCAGTGTAAGTTTAAAGGCCGAGGGACTGTATCGCTTTTTTGCTTAGAACCAATTTTTATCTTATTTTAAAATGGCAGCCCCATCAAACTCTTGCATCAAAGGAAACGATCGAATTGCTTATTTCTATTCTTATCTATTATCATTTGCAAAGAATCCAGGAGTGCCCAGGAATGGATAAATCATGTCCCATCATTTTGAAAGTTACAGTAAATGAAATCAAATGTTTCCAGTTGTGATCCTCATTGGTGGTGGTGGTGGCGACACCTATCGCGATTACGTTGTTTGTAAGTTCTTGTACAGTGTACGTTGTCTGAGAATAAATTCACTTCATTCAGAACTTTGGTTTGCTTCTTGGTTCCACGGGGTCTGGGTAAGCGTTGATTAAGAGAGTATTATACCAAATTAAAGAGCTTCCTCATCCTGAACCTGCGAATTGTATGATTATATAATCAAAATATTATCCAAAAAAACACTCTAATAAAATTAAATGACGAAAACCTAATGAAAAATCAATGAGGCTTACCATGACCATCTGGTCAACCATAGGTGTGTTCTTCAAGGCTGTGTACCAGAACATGGGAATTCCTTTGGTGTCCTCATCTGCGATAAAAATTAAAAATAAGACATTAATGTCGCAGCAAAAGCAAATCGATAAGATTAATTAATGTGACATATATTATTAGTATTATTATTATTATTCCTTATTATTCATTATTATATGTATTATTATTATTATTATTATTATTATTATTATTATTATTATTATTATTATTATATTATTATTATTATTATTATTCTTATTATTATTATTATTATTATTATTATTATTATTAGATTATTATTATTATTATTATTCTATTATTATTATTATTATTATTATTATTATTATTATTATTATTATTCTTATTATTATTATTATTATTATTATTATTATTATTATTATTATTATTATTATTATTATTATTATTATTATTATTATTATTATTATTATTATTATTATTATTATTATTATTATCTATTATTATTATTATTATAAAAAAACTAGTCAGAGTCACCAAGCTTGGAGTCTAGCATGTCTGGTTTCTGGATGTGTAAAAGTAGCAATTACTAATTATATCCACCATGATGAACAAATATTCCATCAGTTGCAACACTCACATCTGACTCTCCAGCCATGGCTTCATGATCGCAGCAGTCACCACCCTCCCCACGCATGCCAACTGTAATACAAAACGACCAACGCAGTTTGCAGATTAAAAACGGTTTTACAAAATTCTTATTAATATCTAATAAATTAATAATGAATTGAGAAGCACCGTCGTGTGTTTTTGTTTAGTCGATTGGTGCAATGGGCAAAGTGAACTTTGGTTTGCTTGGATTGGCTCAACGGCGTCTGACAAGCAGATTAAGTTGATGACAAGTTGATTAAGATATTATAATACCAAATTATAAATACATAATCAGTTAAACCTTAAGCTGCCTAGTAATTAAATATTTACATTGTATAAAGCAGTAATTGAATGTACGTTTCTAAACAAAGGAAGCTCTAAACCAGGGGCGTCCAACCTTTTTGGCCGGAGGGCCAAGTGTACAACTTTTAGACTAGTCGTGGGCCCGATTAGCAGCTTCACTACCATTAAAAACAATAAAACACAAAATACCTCTTTACATTTAAGCTGGAAGAGTCTTACAAGTTTATGCTTAGGATCAGTTTAATGTGCAATCTGGCACTGCTTTTGTTTGCAAAAGTAGTCTATGTCTGCCCTAATAGTAGAAATCGCAATGATGCTGCCGAATGTCCGTCTGTCAAAATTATTTTCAAAATCAAAGAAGCTTAGCGGGCCGAATAGAAACTTATGGCGGGCCGAGGGTTGGACAACCCTGCTCTAGACTGTTCAAATCATTTTAGTATTTGTTTAATTGGCTCAACTAACTATCTCATTTATTTTTAATTTTTGGTGAAACTGAGTCAGATGGGAATTTTGACTACTTCATTGCGCACATTATTCTACAACTGCAAATTTAATTTACAGGAAATAAAATCATGGTCAAATCACTCCAGTTCTTAGCATTAGCAATAAGCAAAAAGAAGATTCAGATCAGCAGCCAGAAGCTCCCTCGTAGATTTAAAATCTGTCAAACTGATTCCCTCAAAGGCTCAAAGTTTGACGCTGGAGTCTTCGACGTGGAACAGGCTTGAGGAGCTCATTTTAGACAATATGATTTGGGGGGCAGCCCAGGAGTTTGAGAGAAAATCTTCTATTGGAACTATCTTCAATGCTTATGATCACATAATTAGTTTAAATTTCTTGAATATCATGTTCGTCAACGATCCTCCACTGAAGCAGTTCTTACGGGAATAACACAGTACACCCCATCATCTTCCTATATTTTGGTCAATGAGCTTGCGTCTGCTTTATATTAATATACCGCGCAATTAACAATAGACATTATGAGAATTGCAATGATTTCAAATCCTCAAGCACTGCTTCTGCATTCTGAATTGGCGAGTTATTACATGAACTTATGACTCTTTTTTTGTCTTATTGACCTGACGTCGATTGGAAGGTCTCAAATCGACTCGTAAATAACATAATCTCAATCGATTTGATATTAAAAATATTTTCAATTACCTTGGTGACACTTTCACAATACCTCTTCATGCCTTTTAAGATACTTTTTGCACTTTCATCTTCAATCAAGTTGGCTTCCGTTTTTATCTCAACTATTTTGTATTTAATATAATTGGCGCTGGCAAAGTGACATTATATGGATGATCGCAAAAATACTTTTGATATCGCTGATAAAAAAAAAATTAAGTTTCAAATTACTCTGAATTTTATTTAAATCTGACTTGTATTTTTGGGGGCGATTACTTTAATGAAGAAGTCCTTTCAATAGCTAGAGCTGGTTTGGCTGGGTTTCACTCCGCATTGCCAATGCAACATTAGATACTTTCCTCTTGAAGGAAAGCATTCTCCATTCTCTCTTCAAATTCCTTTGAGACATATGCCAACATTAAGTGAATCGGGAAGTGGCCTATCTCTTTACCGGTATTTAAAATCAAAATCATTTTGAATATCATGCAAGAGTAAAAAAATACTTAGGCAAATTATCTTCCATAGCTTGAGTTTGTAAACTACATTTTTTACAGGTGGTTATTCATCACACCATCATGAGATTATCATGCAATAATTCCTGAAAATAATTAAAAAATAAATTGAAAATTGTTATATTGACTTTGTAATTATGAAAATGTTCTCTTTTTACTCTGCGGGGCTGACTCGGCAATCTGCTTTCGTATTTTTTCGTGTTCGTGTACGAGTTTTGTTAAATAGTATTTGTGAATTACACCAACATCTGACCAGTTCTTTAAGTTATATTTTTCAACACGTCACAGCGCAGTGGTCGTGGCATAATTTAAGCGTGAGATATTTCTATTTTTTTTAGTTGAGGTGGCGATTGTACTATTTCACATATTAATTATGCACGTATAAAATCAGTAGTACAGTTGTGTTATTTTTCAGATTTGAGGATACACTTTCATTTCAATGAGCAAAGTGGACATTGCCCCTTTTCAGTCTCTTGATGAGTTCATCTTGGACACATCCAGATTTGGTCTCCCCAACTTTGGGGATCCAGAAAAATGGGCAAACAGGATCATAAACAACCTCCTCTACTTCCAAACCAACTACTTCATGCTGGCCATAATTATTTTTGCACTCATTGGGTTTGTCATCCATATAAATTGTTTTATACTTTTTTATGCTTGTTCAAGCATTAAGTAAGTTATTCTTAAAGGCAAATGATAAGGTCATTTGTTCAATGGCAACTTTAGGTTTACTTGGTGATGTGGTTGTGAGTTAACGACTGTATATGACATTATCTTTTCATACATTCTTCAGTATTTACCATCCAGTGGATATGATTATTGGCTGTTTAACCCTTGCTGGAACCATCATGATCTTTGTGACAATCTCAAACTCCAGGGCAGAGTTAAAAAGATTTAAAAGGAAATATCCAGGTGTAGGGGCTTTGCTGATCATAGCACTGTGCTACTTCTTTGTGTATGTCATTGGATCCCTTGCTACATTCATCTTTGGAATCAGTTTTCCACTTTTAGGTTGGCATTTGACATCAATATAATTTACTTTTTGCAATTTTTGACTGTGTCACATTGCTTGCCCAATTCAGAGATACTAATTCTACATACTGATTTTCAAATTAATTGATATTTGAACTGATGATTTTTTGTAATGTGTATTTATTTTTAGTCATCTTCATGCATGCCAGCACCCGCTTGAGGAGCCTCAAGAATAAATTAGTCAACAAAATGGAATATGTGGGGGTCAGAAGAACCCCCATGGGACTCCTCCTCGAAGCCATCGGATTGGAGGAGCAATCTGGGTCATGACTTGAAATCATCCAAATCTTGAAGCATTTTCTCTTCGGACTTTTATGTGTTTGCAAAATCATCATGCAACGTCTCAACAGTATATTTCGAGAGAAGAATTTGTGAGGTAGTATTTCCTGAACACTTAATGATTGAATTGTTAAATTACCAACCATGACAATATAGACAAGGACCACAAAATGACATAGAATTATTCATCATTTCCATATTTGATGTTTGTCCAATAGATCTAGTTCAAATTAGATTCAACCTACTGCAATATCGAGATGTTTTCAAAAATGACTCACTTTAACCTCTAAACTATTTGATTATCTTAACTCGTGAAATGGTTTTGATTTTTGGCTTAATGAATCAAAAAAGGAGGAAATTGAGCCTTCCAATCATGTAGTCATGTTTTTAAATCTCACAAAGTCATTTCCAAACAATAAATGATCTTAAGAATATTAACTTGTAGTTTAAATTTACAAAAGTCCAAATTCACATGTTAGCTTTTGTTGTCCTGTAGGACAAGCCGTTTATTCAAAACTTTGTTACTTAATGATCTTTATTGAAAGATAAGTAGAAAAGGATGCTTGATCATTTAGGAATATATTTTGAACTGACATCTGGATTGTTCTTGTGGAATTCCTCTGTGGCTTCCCTCACTTTGCCAAAACAATGACCTGAAAAAAAAGTTTATTGAGCGACTATTGTCGTGCTAAATTATCTGAAAACTATGAAAAGTCTGCTTGTTTGTGTGATGCCAATTACCAATTTTATGAAAATATTTGTTGTGATAAAAAGTTAATTAACTAAGGTACTAAGAAAATTCTTGTTGCAAGCCAAAGTTTGTGGACAATCGAACCAAAGCTTCACTAAATCTTTAGAGTCGTAAATTGGTAATGGATGCAGAGGCAACATAATTGACTTATGTATAAAAATGAAAGGATGTCCTGCATTTTACAGTTGCTTGGCATAACTTTTGTATTAACAGATTAGATTAATGTTTAGGTTATGGTTTCCATAAGGCTACTAAATTATAGTAGCAATATTTCTGTTCATAAGTAAAAATAAATAAAAGGTGTTGCCATCTCACCGCACAGAGTGTGTATAAGGTGGTAGTTACCACAGTTAAGGCATACAGTGATGTTATCTCTGGGAGTCATGTATCTTGATACTGCATGGTAGCCGTACCGCCTCATGGCTCTCCTTTCACGAGTGCGTCTACTTTTGGGCACAGAGGAGTAAAATATGCCATCAAAAACCTCCTGTATAGACAATGGAAAATTGGTGTTCGGTGTCGTAACCGAACCCTTACAGACAGTGTTCAGAGCTAAAACTGTAAATAGAATAAGCGTGACTAGTTATCTAACCATGAATTCTGTAAAAATCAAAATTAATATATGTTTATTCGATCACTACCTTCATGGTGAAACTGAGGCCTTAGTGCTGCCGCCAAAGCATCCGAAATATTCCTCAGAATCAAAGCAAACTCTCTAATCAGCTTCATCTTTGCAGAAGGACAAAAAGTTGTCTCGATCAAAACACAGAACTGCTAATCAGGTATTTGAGGTTAATGTCTAATGTTAAATTTAAGCAAAAAATAATTTATTTTAAATTTAATGTTAATTTTAAAGTATTAAAATTTAAATTATTATTTTAATTTTAAAATTAAAAACGCATCCAATTTCATCCGGGCTATTTTGTCTATAAATGGCTGTCAATAGGCTGTTTCTGTAATTCTGAGTAGATCTTTCTGGTCGCATAACAAAAGCCGTTTTTGATTATTTGCTCTCGGAACAAAGTTGGTTTCGGTTTAGAAATTTTGAAATTTAACATTTTCTTGTACTCAGTTTAACATCCTCGTGTTTTGAAGTTTTATTATATTCGCCCTAACGGTTTGTAATCGTTTGTCTAAATGTGTCCACAAGCAGTTTTCCTGGGATTTACGTTAACTATAATTTACCCATTTTTGTTTTTACTGTTTTATTTCATGATTACTGATTAAGTAACTTCGCGTTCGTTGAGTTTTTCCTTTGTTTCGCTTTTGCGCCAACTAACTTCGCCTTTGGTTCGTGCTTGTTCTAAGAGGCTTTTAGTATTCCAATATATGACTTTTCGTTGATACTTGTTAAATTGGAATTGAATTTTATTTAGCTAATTTCCTTAGCTTGTGCAATCCCACCTGGGATCAATTACTGACAGCTTATGAACCATAAAGGATGAAAATTGATCGTTCAAAACTGAAGAAGGGGAATTTTGACGTTGTAAGTGGAGACTGAATCACAACTTATCAATATTAGACTTACAACAACTTGAATTGTTAAATCATTTTGACTATAATCATACTTTGATATTAATTTGTAATTTGATTAGTCATGGCATGTTTCTTAATTTGTAGCCTCATGAGTGCAAGACACTTATTGCTAGAATAGGTAACTGCAAGAGCAAGATAGAATTGTTGAATGAACTGAAGAATATTAAATCTTGGGTATATGGAAAGGTTTGTTTTTTAAATTTTAATTAAAATGAAAGGCTGAAAGAAATCTTATGGTTTTTATTATTTTCAGTGTGAGCTTTTAAACTGGGTCGATGTGTTAGACAAATTGGATGAAGTTTTGGAAGCTGCTTGTCAACCAGTTAATCTTCAAACTGACGATGCCCTGCCAGGATGTCCTTGGCCCATGGCCTGCGACCAGCAGACTAAGCAAGATGCAGGTCTCGATAGGTCCTTGCTCCTCGCATCTTTGCACTTCACCGCACTTCTGATAGAACACAGCTTCACCAGACACTTATATAGCTCCATGGAGCACCTGACGACTCTGCTTGCCTCGAGTGACATGACCATTGTACTTGCAGTAGTTGACGTCCTATATGTTTTCAGGTTGCCACATCTATTATGTTGTTACTCTTTGTAGGTTTAAGGATCATTTATCTGAATTGCAGTAGTTGTAATGATCCCAATGCAAAGCAATTATTCATACGACTCAGATAACAAAGGAATCTTCCTTTTTTAATGCTAAGAATTCAATTTTTGGTTTGGCAAAAGATTTATCGCCTGAGATTGATGTTTATAATGAGCCCGTTTCATTTAATTGTGATTCAAATCGGCTCTATTTCAGAAATTAAATAACACTATATTTTATATCTTACCAGTTTAATTAACTGGCAACTAGCTTTGGTTATTAGTAAAAAGGCTAATTATCTGCTACTTCTCTTTCAGCAAAAGGTCCAACTTCATATCTCGATTGTCGGCTGAGAAGAAGCAGGCCCTTGTTCATCGGCTTGTCTTATTGGCAGAGGTGATTATACTATTTTGAATGACCAGTTTTCAATCTGGTGTTTGTGTGTTCAGGCTGTTTGTGATGCTCATTTGTTCTGAATGACTGATATTAAAAATTCAAATAAGTAAATTTTGGAAATAATAATTTCAGTCTTGGGGAGGTAAAGAGAATGGATTTGGACTTGCAGCTTGTGCCCAAGATCTTCCGTTGACTGTGAGTTATTATTATTGCATTTCTGTTAGCAAGATTCAAAAATTCCAACAATATTTATATGAATTTGTTTTGTAATTTTGTTACCATTACTTGAATTTGGTTCAGATTTAATTAAAATGAACTCAGTAGTATTTTGAAACAATAATGACTCTGCAGTAATATGATATTAAACATTATTTGCTATTGGCAATAACGAATGTGATTATGGATTCTTGCAGTCTTATCCAGAGAGTGCCACCACATTGCACTTTGAGTATTATGATGAAGTTGAGGATCCTCACTCTAAGAAGGTAAGATGATCGTGATAGCCAATGAAATATTTGCAATATTAATGTAATTATTGCAGTAGCTATTAACATTGAAAGTTATCAATTTATATTTAATATATTATGTTATAAAAGCTTTGTGAGTTCTTTTGCCTTGTCACATCTATGATATCATGATGTCACTTAATAGAATGACACGAAGCTTTCATCCTCAGCAGGCCACCTGTCATCAACTGCGACAAATTCACATACCAAGGTTGGATAAGCTTGAAAAGGATGCCTCTTCTCTCATGGTGTCTTTTATCAAAAATTCCAAACCACCCAAGGATAAAGAGGTTTGCCATTTTAATCTTTTTCCAAACTGTGTCAAAATTGAATTGTGCTTTTCTGAATGGAGCATTTATGTGCATTTTCTCAAATTTTACAATCTATATACTTAATCAATGCAATATCTTTTTGTTGACAGATGCAACTGTTCACTCACATCAGGTTAGCCCTCTCCTTTTCTGATCACGAGAAGAGACTTCAATGCGTCCAGGCAAGGCTACAGGCAATCTCCACACTGAGTTAGAATCAACATTTTGATGACTGATTTTTTATAAAGCACACAAAAGGCATTAACGTAACGCTACTGATTTCCAGTCTATTCAAATGCTGCCCAAGACCATCTTGGCTCACTGCTGTATAGTGGATTTGTTGAGGAGCTTGTGGATTTACTAGAGTTGACAAGTGATAAACTGACTGTAAGTTAGCTAGTAATTAGAAATGTTTTTCAATATGTAATGACTTAAATTTTCTATGTAGGAGTTGAAGGCTACTTCTCTAAGGACTCTCACTGCAGTTGTTCACTTTGAAGGAAATAGAAAGTATGTTATGGCACCATAAGATAACCAAATCTATTCTAGTATAATTATTAAGAGATTATAAAGGAGATTTCTAAGACGTTACATCTATTGGCAGTTTTTTTAGTTTGATGCTTAATATAATATAAAAAGACTGGAATTATATTTCCAGGTTGAATTCCATCATAGATGCCACAGGCACATCTTCTTACCATGGTTTCCTTCCGACACTCATGAGGCAATGCATTCAGAATATCATCGGCAAGTGAACCTCGGCTGACGAGGACTAATATTTTGTTTATACTTGGTCGATGAGATGTGTCGTAAAAATTATATGTACGGTTATAAAGATGATATTCTTTTCTACAGACCCAGAGAACCCTTCATTCCCTCAGTCTCTCACCACAGCTCTGTTTTCTTTCTTATACCACCTTGCAAGCTATGAATCAGGTATGACTAATTGTTGTACATTTGAAATGAGGTGTCATTGCACCATTAATGTCGTAGAAAATATCATGCATGCATTGTGACGATATCGGATGAGTATTGAGCTGAGCACTGAAGATGATTTTTATGGCATAATTTTTAATATGTGTATATTGTTCCTGAACATGCTTTTTTTGTTTTAAATGTTGATTAAATTTGCTTCAGGAGGAGAAGCACTGGTTTCTTGTGGTATAATGGAGTCCTTGATCAAGGTCATCAGCTGGCACGGAGATGACTCGCAAGATCACATCACGGTGAGTTTAGGAGCCTGTGGCTCTGTATCTTGATTTTTTGAAATTTATATGCAGATAATCATTCTTTTAGTTTGTCACTCGAGCCGTCAGGGTTGTGGATCTGGTAATGAGTCTGGACATGCAGTCCTTCCAGACTTATGGAGCTATGAATGAGTTTATCAACAGATTGCAGGTAGTTGTTGATTACCAATAGCATTGTTAAAATTATGATGTATTATCTGCATAGCAATAAAGTGCTAATAATCATCTTTGAAAACTTCCAGCACGAAGTGGACATTTGCAGAAAGGAGCAGCCGTTCGTTTTTCAACCCCGCATAAGCAACGAGTTGATGGACAGTTTCAACTCCTCCCCCAGGCTCAACTCGTCTGGCGATTCATCTGCCATGGAGACGGAAAGGTCAGGTGTGTTGGGGGACGAAGCACAGGGGACATCCAGTCATGTAGGAGAATGCCAGCAAGGTTAATTTTGGAATTTATAATTTCTAGTTTTGTTATATTGTATTCTTATGTTTAATATATGGTATTATTCATTTGATAGATGGATTCACTAGCTGTGACTCTACAAGGCAATGCTTTCCTCAGAGGGTGGCTCTTCTGAAGTCCATTCTCAACTTCATCAAGAAAGCCATCAGCGAGACATCTTTCTCTGACACCATTAGACATTGTGAGTCATACTTGCATCATTAATTGCCATTGTTATTCTATTTGCTGTTCGCTTTCATTTTGTGGTTTGGTTTTCAAAATAATATTAAATAGCTAATATAATTGATGGTATTTTTGCTATTGGCCCTAATTTAATTTATTGACCATTCAGTGATGGATGGCTCTCTGCCATGCTCTCTCAAGCACATCATCAGCAATGCAGAGTACTATGGACCATCTCTTTTCCTCTTAGGTTTGTAAAGCACTTTGTGCATAACTTAAACATTTAATATATTTAAACAAATATTTAAATCATTATCTTGTCTTCCAGCCACGGAGTTGGTGACGGTGTACGTGTTCCAGGAACCTTCCATGCTCTCCTCGCTCCAATCCAATGGACTGACAGACGTCATGCTGCAAGCTCTGCTTGTTAAAAATGTATGTTACTGAAGTGCTGCTTAAGTTTTAAAACCGTGCATGCATTTAATATGTAATTCTCTTAGGTTCCAGCCACAAAAGAGGTGCTCTCTGCTCTACCAAATGTATTTAGTGCCCTCTGTTTGAACACCCGGGGTCTTGATGCTTTCATTGCTTGCAATCCCTTTGAGAACCTTTTCAAGGTTCTTCTTTCGCCTGACTATTTGCCTGCCATGAAGAGGAGGAGGAGTTCAGATCTTCCTGGTAATTTTAGTAACATTGATGATCTCCATTGCCTTCCGGTCATGCCGACATTGTACGTTGCAGGTGACACGGCCACGAGCCTGGGAAGTGCAGTGGACGAGCTGATGAGGCACCAGCCCTCTTTGAGGTCCGAAGCTATTGGAGGCATCGTCTCTCTGCTCGAAAGACTGAAGAACCTCGGACAGGATCCGGACGTGGTCTGTCATCAAAGACCTTCCATTTACTCCATGCTGACCTCACCTGTCACCTCCTCATCCTCTACTGCGGTGCCGCAGGTGGGGGGTCAGTCCAGCCAGTCTAACAACAACCTGGGCAACAGCTCAGACGATGACGACGATGATGACGACGTTGCCAGTGTCCACAGTGTTCCTGTTGGAACGGTTGCCACAACTTCTGAAGGATTGCCTTCAGAAGTTAATGTGCTGCCTGGTGTCAAACATTCTACTGAAGGAAAAATGGATGGAAACATGTGAGTGGATTGATTCGTAACGACGGATGGTTGCGATGGTGATGAATATCATTGTTGTTTTTTGTATTACTAGGAGCAAAGGCAAGAAAGTTGTACCATTGGTGGATTATGTTCTTAATGTGGTTGGTTTTACTTTTTTTTGCTATCACCATCTCTATTATGTAATTACAGTATTGCCTGTGGTAATACTATTTGTACTGCATCCTATTGAAATGCCAAATGATGAACTATGTTAATTAGATAAATTGCCTTTTTGACTACATGGATTCTCCCCTCACAAAATAACATATTACTTAGATGAAGTTTACTGAGGCCATCCTTAGCAACAACACAACAGACGACCACTGCAGGGAGTTTGTTTCTCAGAGGGGCCTTGAACCACTCCTCAACATCCTTGTCCTACCTAATCTCCCAAGTGACTTTCCCTCTTCCACCTCATGCCAAGCAGTTGCCAGTGTCTGCAAGTCCATACTGGTTTGTTGCTCTACAATGCTGATGTAGTGTGAAGTTGCATTATTGTATGTGACATTGTATATTGACCTATTTTAGACACTAACACATGATGCTCAAGTGTTGGTCAATTCCCTGGAATTGGTGAGTGGCCTTCTGAATGAGGTGAAACCAATCAACACATTCCTTGAAGCACCAGGGGCATCGGTTCTCCTTAGAGAAATGACAGATGCTCTTGTAAGTGGTATTCCTGATCCTGCTCTGGATGCAAAAGCTACACCGTTGCTGCACTCACTCAAGGCCATTCACTCTATCATAACAGTTTTCATTATTATCTGTAAGGCAAATCAGGTTGGTGTTTGGAAACTGCAAATGTCTGATTTGGTAGACATTGAATTCTATATTCTATTTTCAGAATGATATTAGAAGTCTCTCTCTCAATCAATGGGGTTCACAAATTGGACTGGATGTTCTAAAAGGATTGTCAAAACTTTATCAATCTCTGGTTTGGGAGAGTTCTGTAATGGTCAATCTCTGCAGTGACACTTGCATATTGCATGTGCCAGCAGAGAAGGGTATTGAAGAAGTGTTTGGAATTGAAGATGTTCACAGAATCATGGATCATCTTGCAAGGGAGGATCGCATCCTTTCCACGGGTCCTGAGGAAGATGGACCTATTCCTATGGATCTGTCCAATGAAGCTAATGCGGATGTGGTCACTGATATGGAAATTGAAGCGACCAGTTAGAATATCTTGAGAATTTGGTTAAATTAGACAATTACAACTTATAACATCTTTTTTAGGTGCACCGAATGCTTTGAGCACTCCTACAAAGGACCCCTGCCGACACTGTTACACAAGGACCGTACTTATTAAATCCGTTCTTTTGGTGGCCTCAAAGCTCGGAAGGTCCCTGACAGAACTGTTTGTCCTTCTCGTTCGAGTCAGCGTCGGATCTCCTGCCAGGCCACGTCGCAACCAGCAAAGTTACCAGGCAGCCAGCATCATGTCTGCCCCAACGTCTGTTGGAAGGGCTGTGGCCTCACACTTTGCACAACTGATGAATAGCTCTCTCTCTTGGTTTCCTCCTCGTCACAGTCCTATATGGAAAAGGAGGTGGGTAGTGGACTTATTATTAAATGATCAAGATAATAATAAGCATAAACAAAAATATGATTCATATGACTTAGGCTCACCTATCTGATGTGTTCCATTGCCTTTACTTCTTCAATGATATTTGATGACAAGAAGCAGCCGTATCATCTCATGTTGCAGAAGTTCATCTCTCACAAGTGTCATCAGAGTCTCTATGAGTGAGTACCTGTGATTAGTCTGTATCATCTCAGTCACTGCATTTTATTGTTGCTTTATATTCTAGTTGCTTCCACTGGGTGATAACAAGAGGTAGTGTGTCATCTGGAGGACATTCCAGGATAAAAGATTTGGAATTTCCAGAAGGGAGCGTAGAGTTTGTCGATGTCTGGTTAACACTAGTGGAGAAATTGGTGAACCCGAAAAACATTACAGAAAGTCCATACAACATGCCTGCAGTGCCCACTCATGCAGGCTACAAACCATTTGATCCTGTTCAATATCTTGCACAGATGCAACTTATGGCTTTCCAGGCTCTTTCTCTAATCTGGGAAAAGCAATTTGTTACTGTCCGTATGGCAGAGGCCTCACTGAACATCCTTTGTCATATCATCAATTGTGAGAATGTCTTCAAAAAAAAGAAGAAAGCTAGTCAGGAAGCACCGGCAGGCTCAGAAGCTGGTCCCTCAACCAGCAATACTATCTCACCAAGAGAAGTACAGGGAAACAGTGGAGAAGAAAGATTGGCATTTAGGCCACCAGAAGAATCAGTGAATGCAAATCATCTCCAACAGCTTATGGACATGGGTTTTTCAAGGGCTCAGTCTATTGAGGCACTTTTGAACAGCAATGGCTTAGAGCAAGCCACTGAATATTGCCTGTTCCATCCTCAACCTGCAGAGCTAGCAGAGACAAATGAGGAAGACCAGATGGTGCAAGCCATTGCCATGTCACTCAATGAAAATGAGACTCAAGAGATGATTTCTACTGGAGAACCTACAGGTGCACAACAACCACAGCGTCATGCCTTCGCTGGTGATGAGGGCCTAAGTCCAAACCTTCCAGCTGGCCCCATTCCGAAGGAGTTGGTGGATGATTTCCTCAAGTCCATACTCCGTAAATGCTTGGACAGTATAGATGGCCACCCTGAGGTTGTTTACAAGGTCACAGATGTTTTTGCATTGCTATCAGAGAGAAATGGACTAACTTGGCTGGACAAGGCACTTGATGAAGTTTTTGCAGAGATAAGAAGCATGTCTGCATACTTCATTGAGAAATCTCAGCCAATGACTATGGGAGACAAAAGGTCTGTTATTGATTGGGCGAATGGACTTTCAGAATCGCCTCATTCCCAAAGGCTAGCAGCCAGATTACATTTCATAAGTC
Source organism: Whitmania pigra (assembly GCA_021613335.1). Classification (NCBI taxonomy): domain Eukaryota; kingdom Metazoa; phylum Annelida; class Clitellata; order Hirudinida; family Haemopidae; genus Whitmania; species Whitmania pigra. The sequence goes on along the minus strand of JAJTWR010000228.1, from coordinate 855,640 downwards.
TGCTTTTTGAGAGTCAAAAGGTTTCCTGCGCTAAGCTTCTTGAACGAACTGGACTTTTGGATTTATTGGTCAGATTGATGCACTGTACTCAACATTGTATTGGAGTAGCCAGAGGAGCAAACACCCCAAAATGGGTTGCCCCCATGATGCTTCTGATTGACCTGTATGAAAAGATGGCTATGACAACAAAGAGAAGGTCACAACTTATTAACATTATTGGAACCAACCATATTTGGAAGTGGTTTGATGATAGGGGAGGACGTTGGTCTAGTTATGGCCCTGGAAACAACAAAACCATTGATGATGCCTACTGGGCAGGTCAGACGTCCGTGAGATTCACAGCAGGGAGGAGGAGATATCTGGTTCAGTTCAACACTATGATTCAAATCAATGAAGAGACAGGTAACAGACGTCCAATTATGCTGCACATCCCAACCAAAGATGACCAAGCACCAACTGATGGTGCAACTGTTGCTGTAGGAGACGAAGCTTCTTTGTCTTCAAATAAGAGAGAACCATTAGCCAATGAATCATCTGGAAAAGGTGGTCTAACTTGTGTTGAGGATGCTGATGATGCTATTTGTGGTCTCACACCGGATCAAGGTGTCAGCCTGATTAGATCATGTGTTGGATTCATTGGGGCAAAGGTTGATCCCAATACCCTTCATGCATGTCTTCGACTGACTTTGAGATTAACACGTGACCTTAAATACAGCAACATATTTGTGGAAATGAATGGCCCAAAACTTCTTCTGGCTCTTCCAACTGAGACAAGCTTTCAGGGCTTCTTGTCTCTGGCCACACTCATTCTCAGGCACACCATAGAAGATGAGAGGGCTCTCACCTATGCCATGGAAAAGATCATCCGCTCTTCGACTCTCGGTACTGGTTCGAGCGCCTGCGGCGTAGCCATGAACAGTAACGGTTCCAGGGAACTCCACTATGTCATGAGGGTGCTTAGCCCCGCCATCTGTAGAGACAAGGATATATTCATGTCAGTTGCTAACAAGGTACTCAGGATTCAAGTGCCAGTCACCAAAAAGGGTATGAGTCGTCTTATAGCCATTTTAATTCATTGTTATGAATAACTAACTGTTGGGAATCCAAATTTTAGATGACAGTATTTTCAACCCAGCCAATCCTCAACTGGTGAAATGCAACTTCCCTGATCCACGTCACAAGATGCCACCTCTTGGAAATCTGGCAAAGGAGGTTATCCAGGTCATGCTTAGAGCTTTGGCAACAAGTAATCCGCCCTCATCCAGTCAGTCTGCTGAAGTAAATACAATGATGGTATTTAACTTTTATTTAGTTCTTTTGGCCATTAAATATTTATAGCTATGACATCGATGTTTTATTGCACAGTGCAAGGAAGGTCGTGAACTTGGTGCAGGGGAAGAAGAAAAGAAGCAAAAACTGATACCCAAGTCGAGCATCATGAGACTCCTGGCCGAACTTGTCCGGTCTTACGTCGGATGTGCAAATTACATCACTAATCAGTCCTACAGAGCCAATGAGACTGATCTTATCTCAGAGGTAAGCCATCAACATTTCTTCTTCGAGCTATAATATTTACAATACAATTATTACATCAATATCAGGACTGTTCAGTGCTTTCCTTCATTTTGGACCATCTGATGTACAAAGATCAACAGGACAGTTCTGATCCCCACCTGCCTGCCCTTTCAAGGCTCCTCCTGGCAAGCATAGCTGCCTCTAATCACAGCCCTGATGCTCAGAACACATTGGCAATGGAGCTGAAGGGAGCTCTTCAGCGATCCTTGGCCATGCCAGAATGTGCAGACAAGCACAGCAGAATACAGACCATTTCACAGCTAATAGCCACTGTTATCCAAGCCTGTCCTGTCTACACCCAGAAAGTTTCTCTACTTGATTCACAAGTATGTTCATCTCCACACTTTTTTTGTAGATGGCCAGGAAATGCAGAGATATTGAAAAATGGCCAGTTGCAATTATAAATATTACAAAACAAATAATTTTATCAGGCTTCTTCAAATCTCAACAACATGGTGAAGGTGCTGATCAAGCGTGGTCTGGTGTCTGACTTGGCTCGAGTGCCCCATAGCTTGGACCTTTCCAGTCCCCACATGGCTCTCACAATCAATTCTGCCCTCAAACCTTTGGAGACTCTTTCTCGAATTGTCAACCAGCCTCAAGTTTCTGGAAATAGCAGTGCTGGTCAGAAATCTCGACCCCGACTTCTGACTCAGCAGGACTTGATCCGATCGGTCCTCGACGCGAGCAACGCAGGAGTCGGAGATAGTCAGGTGAGGGAGGGCGGTAGGCAGGATGATAACACTCAAGGTTCCAACGATGCAGCGGAGGTGGGTACAGGAATTGGTGCATTGAATGAAGCCTACGGAGATGAAGATGATGAAGATTTAGAAGGTGGTAATGCCGATGGAGACAACATGGCTGCAGTCGATGCTTTATCCAGAAACAACCTAGAGGAGGAACATGGTGGTATGTTAATAATGTGTATGTAATAAGTATTTTATTAACAAAATTAATTTGATAATGCCTTCATTGATGGAAAAGTAATTGCCATATTTACCTCAGCAGCAGAAGACTTGACTATGGCTGAAAATGCAGAGGGAGATCGCTTCTTTGAGACTGTGAATGACATCGACCTCGATGAAGATGACGATGACAGCACGGATGTCGACGACGACATTGCAGATGATGACGAAGATGATCCTGCTCGTGTTAACGAAGATCACAACGTTAGTCGCATGCCACAATCTGTGAGTGCGTTCTTGTCTGAACGTGCATTTTAAGTGATTCAATGATTTATTTTTTTGCAACAGACTCTTGATGCTGTGCTTGACACCCTTCTCGACAGGGGAAGTGGAGGTAATCCAGATGTCATTGGGGACATCATCACTATGTCTGGTGAGTTGTTTAGCTTAAGAGTTCACATTGAAAATAGTTGTTTGTATGCTGACTTGTGAGATGATTAATAATTATGTAATATATAATAAATATGTCATTCCATTTTAGTTGAAAGGCCGGGAGAGGCTGAAGACACGGTTGAAATTGACATAGAAGTGGCAACTACAGGTGCCAACAGAGATCCACAAGTGGTTATACAGCATATATCTGACAATGAAGATGATGACGAAGTTGATGAGGGGAATCCAGCTAATAATCAAGGTGAGCAGTGTTGATTGGATATTTATTGTGAAGATGATGATGACGACACGTATTCTGGATTCAGAGGATGAACCTGATAATGAGCAATGGGAAGGTGAAATTGATGAAGATGCTGAGGATGATGACAATGACGATGACGAAGAAGGCGATGAAGATGATGAAGACGATGTAGATGACGACGACGATGAGGTGAGAATTTTAGTGACATTTTGATTATTTTCTTTTTATTTTCTTCCACTTAATCACTTTCTATGCAGAGATCTGTGATAGATGGAGAGGATGATGATGATTTCGTTGGTGAAAATGATGAATCTCAAAGGAATAATGACTACGACGAACTCTTAAGTCAGTGGGAAGACATGCTTCCAGGCATGTATTGCTTTATGTGTGGTGTCATAATAATATAATCTAAGCAATGACTTATTATTATTATTCTATTAGCCTCTGGGATGATGCTTGAAAGTTCAGGGCCATTGAGAACATACCTCCCCGTTTCGGCTCAGGGGTCGGAGGCTGCTACTGATGCAGGTAGATCAAACTTTGTCGCCTGACTCATTTCAGTATGATTTTCATCCTTTGAACCTTTTTTCAGGAGCCTCTCTGCCCCCTGCACCGAGTGGAGTCATGGTGAACCATCCCCTTCTTGTACGCAGTCAGGAATCCATCCATAGGGATGCTGCAGGGTCTCAGGGAGGCAACAACGCGGGGTCATCTTCGATCGGCGGATCGAGACTGCACCGCACGAGTAGGTCGCGAAATACCTTCAGGTACAATCCAAACACTCAGACTCTCCATGTTCAGTACACTAGAAGTAGACATGTCAACCCTCCTGCCATCTTGCAGAGGTATTTTTGATTGAATTATTTGTACATATTCATAAAGATAACTGTAAGAAATTATTTGTGCCAATGTTAAGGCTTCTTGGGTCATCTTCTGATGTCATGCACATTTCAAACTCCCTCGGTAGTGGAGGATCGACAAGGCTTCATCTGCTGTCCAATGACGAGCTGAGGGTCGTCACCAGGGCAGGTGCCGGAGCTGGCGGAGGTGCAGGAGACGACTCTTTGCTGGAATCTCTATTCCAGGTCGGTGGCAGTGATGGTGATGATTTTGATTGATGGTGATAATGTTTGGTAGTGATGGTTATGGAAGTGGTTGGTTAAAATCTTAAATGCACGGGCGAGGCTATGACGGCGGTATAACCATCCGGGTCGTTGTTGCCTCCTTCTCAGTTCCTCCTCTTCGACTCCCAGGGCGACTTCCTCAACGACGACGACTCCAGCAGCCTTGGACTCCTGACCGACATCCCTGCTGCTCTTTCCAGGTGGGCAGAAGAGGCCAAGGTTCTCGATGGAGAGATTGGAATGTTTGAGACCATGTCAGGTGGGTGGAAGCAATTTATTAGGACTACATGAATTTCATAGTTTTCATTCTTACATTTTGTAGTTGTGAAGCGTGAAATTCTCATCGAACTGGAACACATCCGTGATGCCCAGTTGGCAGAGTTGAGGGAAAAGAGAGCAAAGGAAAAGCAGGCCAGCACTGCCAACAGTGAAAATCAAGCAAATGTCACTGACGAATTCGTCGAAGGCAAGACGGAAAATGCTTCTGAAGCGGTTATTGATAAGGAGGTGGTGACTAATTTCCTGTATTTTGTCAAAATTAAGGAAAGTAATTTGTGTTATGTTATGTGCTTTACTAATAATGACAAGATATTGCAGAGGGGCTCAGAGTCAGCACTGCAAGCTGATGCGCAATTGGAGTATGATTCCCAACGAGGGCAAAATCAACTATATGTTGCTCCTTCCATTACAACCAATGAAGAAGGTACTCAATGTAATGGACTTGTTTTGTAATGTTATTGAAAAGTTTAAAAAAACATTTTATAAATATCTACAGCCACATCAAATGGTTCTGTGGTAGACCTTCCTACGCTGCAAAGCGTACTCACTGAGCTGAACGACCTTGCAGTCGTGCGCGACCCTCTTCTTCTCGAGGCAGAGGTTTTGGCCCTGACCGGGAGGGAAGTTACAACATCGGGCAGGTCGTTTGCACCCCGAGCGGAGTTTGGGGAATTATCCTCTGCAGAGAATGCACCGGTTGAGACGGTTCACAGGTGATGGTCACAAAGTTGTTCAAAGCTTGAATTATTTAATTAATTATGTAAATGCACATTTTCAGACCCACCTTGGATGGTAATACGAGGATATTGGTGACTTTTGCTGAGGACATGCCCAGTTCTTTGCAAGCCACTACTGTTGCTTCAGGTAGGTTGTGATTATTTTAAATTTAATTTGTCAACATGTATTAGAGGTGAAATAATTGTCTGACCATAATAATTGTCATAACCACTTCTTAAAGTTCACTTATGGCTGGTTTGCAAACATGGTGCATTTGCTTTTTACTATCTCTTTACAATTATTTACTCTCTTACAAAGATATTATTATGATCGTTGCCATTATTTTGCAGTAGCAAATCTGAGTTCAGATGCAGATAACAGCAGCTCCTTATCAGAACCAATGAGTGGTGTCACCATAAGCAGGTTTGGATTTTGATTGAAATTAATTACATAGTAAATAATCTTATTTGTGTAATTGTTTTGTTAATGGTTTTTATGATACAGAGAAACACCTTTGGATATGAGCCGCATTTCTGAGGTTGACGAGACAACGAGTAGCACGTACGCCGATGCTGCACGGGAACTTGCTGCTGAGGACAGTAGAACGACTTCCAGTGCTGACAGGACCCTCACCACAGAAACATCTTCATCTTCAATGTCTGCCAATGATATTCATGCTTCTGCAGCATCTTCGTTGGAGCACAATCCAACCACTTCGTGTGGAGAAAGTTCTAGTTCTGCAAACATGTTTGGAGGTGAAATCAGTAGCTTTGCAGAGTTTAATCTCCAGGACATTTATCTGATACATTAGAATTAAATTTTAGACATACAATTGCCAGAGGGAGTTGATCCCTCCTTTTTGGCTGCCCTACCAGAGAACATCAGACAAGAAGTCATTGCAGAGCAGTTAAGGTTGCAGAGGATCCAAGAAAGAGCGCAACAACAGCAGATGGAAGCCCAGACACTTGGAATATCTGAGGTCAACCCTGAATTTTTAGCAGCACTTCCTCCAAACATCCAGGAAGAGGTGAATTTTGCTATTAGTTTTTTTTATATGTTTATTACTTAATTATATATTTGCAATATCATTCACCTTGGTCATAACTGACTTGGTATTTTAGGTACTTGCACAGCAAAGAGTGGAGCAGAGCAGGCTGACTCAGAATCCGGACACTCCCACAGATCCTGCCATTTTCATTCAGTCCCTCCCTCCCACACTTCGTCAGCAAGTTCTCGCAGACATGGACGACAGCATGCTGGCCGTTCTCCCTGCCGACCTTGCAGCCGAGGCTAACGTCCTTCGCAGGGAGCTAGAGGATCGCCATAGAATGCTTCTCCAGGAAAGGCTCTTTACACAGGGTGGTGTTCTTTCTGGTATTCTCAGGCATCCGGTATATTCCGGTAGGAATCTGCAAGGTAACAGTTACTCGCTGAGACCTTCGAACACAGTGGCTTTGAGGTCATCTCATTGGAATTGGAGCCATACCTCTAGGGAAGGCAGAGGCACGACCAGTGGTGCCAACCAGGCTGCTGTTGCAGCTCTAAAGATTCGAGGAAGACATCTACTTGATAATGAGGCACTCACCTGCCTCTTGGTTTTGCTGTTTGTTGATGAGCCTCGACTCAACACTACAAGGTAGGGTTGAGAAAAGATTGACAAAAAATTAGGAATTCCTAATGATTTCTATTAAAATCAACAGGTTGCACAGAGTGGTGAGAAATCTTAGCTATCATGCTCCGACCAGGGCATGGATTGTTGACTCCCTCCTCTCCGTCTTGTCGCGAACCAATGAACAGCTGCACTCGGATGATGTCGACCTACGTCTGAAGGAAAAGTGGATGAAGAAAAGAGTTCTATTGCAAGAATCACCTGGAGAGTCATGGTTCTCAAATCAAGGAGAGGACAACCCGTCAACAATTTCTGAGCTTCCTGCTTGGCTCAACATTTATCTTTGTGCAGCGCTTGGTTCTCAGACGAACGTTTTCAGGCTATCCAGATCAACCTCGCGTCATCACTCCCTAAGATCTTCCCCAGGTTCCATTTCCATTCATCCACAAGCTTGTCCTATAATATGCAGACATGTTTTGGATATACTGATATCACTAGCCAAGACTTTTCCAACTCACTTCTTACCTCAACAACCAAGCCACATAGCCACAAGCTGCAATCAGATGGTCCCTGAATCAGATTCTCCATCAGCAAAGGGAAAAGCTAAAGATAGTCAGGGAGGAGCTGCCAGCTCTGGTTGTTCAAGTGGAGTAACAGGTTCAGCAAAGCCAGACTTCTGGGAGTCCCTTGTAAAATTGGATGCTGCTCTGAGTGGCAAAAAGGGGAAATCTTCACAAAAAGAGAAAACATCTTCCACGCCTGCAACGGGTGCCACGTCACAGGTGGAATCAACTGGAAACACGTTATCGACAGAATCAACGACCTTTGAGAGCTCTCCCCTGGGTCAACTTATGAGCACATTGAGTCATCCAGTCATCAGGAGAAGCCAAATGCTAACAGACAAATTGCTTAGAGTCCTCAAGCTCATCTCCTCTGGACTCATGGATAACATCACGAAACCGATTGCAACCTCCTCTTCTGCCAACACGACTTCTACCAGCGGCACCTCCACAGCGAGCGTGAGTCTCTCCACTGCTCCATCCAATGATGTCGCATCTGCGCCCGTCGAGGAAGTCAAGACTGGTGATCAGGGTGAAAATGGCACTCCCTCATTTTCCTTCTGCATTGATTTGGAAAAGTCGACCGTTCTTGAGAACCAACTGAAGCTCCTCGTTGAGATACTCATATCGAAGCACTGCTCCGAAGAAGGTTTCGAGGATGCCACCAGCCTTCTCCTTCAGTTAGCCAAATCCGACTCTTTTCTCTGCGAGACAATCCTTAAGCTTCTTATCAAGGGAGCCCATCAACTCGGAGGCACCGTTTGTCAGCACATTAAGAAACTCTCAGATGAACTCGACTCTGTCGTTCCTGCCGACGTTTCGCCAAAGGAGGAGGAAGACATCAGTTCGCTGCTCTCGGGCTCCAATCAGAAGGGCATCCTTCATGACCGTTTTGGAGGTGGAAGCATTGTCGTGCATGCTCCGACTAGCTCAAAGTTCAAAGGTCGTGGTCGTGAACTTCAGCTTCCGTCCATGCAGCTTCTCACTAACAAGGGGTCTAGCCAGAATTTCCTGCTGAGAGTTCTGAAGATAATCATCCTTCTGAGAGGTCCTATGAAATCCATCATGAAGAAAAACAGCATTAATCAACAACCGAGCGAAGCATCTGCTAGTGCTTCGGCTACTGCAGATGAACATGGAGAATCATCGTCAACACCAATGGAGGTGGAGAACTCAGGTATGATTTCAAATTTCAACTCTTAAAGCAGTCTTACAATATTCAGTGTGTCGTAATGTCAACAGGCAACCAACCGACATCATCCTCAAATTCATGGCCAAACATGCCCCACATGACAGAATTTATTCACTTGGATGAGTTGTGGGATACCCTTGGCGGATGTCTGTTGAAGTTGGCAATGATGCCTGACAACCATGCAGTACTTGTGCTACAACCCGCAGTCGAGGCTTTTTTCTTTGTTCATGCAGGTAAAGGCATTTTAGTCCTTTTGAGAATTTAGACCTTTCAAAATACATATGGTATCAAAATTGAAAAGTTTTTAAAACTATTCATCTTCCTCATTGCAATATGTTTTTCTCTATTAAGGTAAGCGTGACCAAACAAAGAAAGACATCAACCAGACTCGCAGAGAGGACCAATTGTCCCACGTGTCTCAGTACAATCCCGCGATGTCGCCCAACCCCCACCAATCCGATCAGCCTAAGCTCGACCAATCATCCGCTCAGAACAAGTCTCTGGTTAGACCTGAGACTCAGAAGTTCATCAGTTTTGCAGGTATCTCGGCTAAATATTAAATTGTAATTGGTTGGATTGCACTTTAAATCAATGTCTCTTCACTGTCATTTCTTTGCAGAAACTCACAGGACCGTCCTCAATCAAATCTTACGCCAGTCCACAGTTCCACTGGCTGACGGTCCTTTCTCTGTGCTCGTGGACTACACTCGAGTCTTAGACTTCGATGTCAAAAGACGTTACTTCCGTCAGGAACTCGACAGGACGGACGAGGGACTGAGGAAGGAGGACCTTGCAGTGCACGTGAGGAGAGACAACGTATTTGAAGATTCATTCCGTGAACTCCACAGACGCACCCCAGACGAGTGGAAGAACCGATTCTATATAGTCTTTGAAGGTACACAAGCAAAATGGAAGCTCTTTATTTTGCATTATAAGTATAAGATGCCAGCCATCTATCTAAATGGTGTACACTTCTAATCTTAATTATGAAGCATGTGATTTATTTTATATGATATTTGACATGTGATATTTGTTCATCAGGTGAGGAGGGTCAAGATGCAGGTGGTCTTCTAAGGGAATGGTACATCATCATCTCAAGAGAAATCTTCAATCCCAACTATGCTCTCTTTTGCACCAGCCCTGGAGACAGGGTAACATACACCATCAACACTTCAAGCCACTGCAACTCCAACCACCTTAGCTATTTCAAGTTTGTTGGTCGAATCATTGCCAAGGCCATCTACGACAACAAGTTGCTCGAGTGCTACTTCACGAGGTCCTTCTACAAACACATCCTCGGTGTCCCGGTCAAGTCAGTCTTTTTTTCTGAGTGTACAACATAGGAACTTTCAAGAAGTGTTGAACTATATTAATTTCAATTGCTATATATTTATTAATATTAACTAATTAATTATTGTTTCTAGGTACACTGACATGGAGAGCGAAGACTATGATTTCTACAAAGGTCTGGTCTTCCTTCTGGAAAATAATGTGGAAGAACTTGGTTATGATCTCACATTCAGCACTGAGGTTGTACCTCCTTATTTTACATTCTATGAATGTTTTACTGATGCATCACTTGATCAAGCACATTAATTGCATTATATTTCTTAATAACCATTGCTTTGATTACCTCCCCAGATACAAGAATTTGGTGTGACTACTATCAGAGACTTGAAGGAGGATGGTCGAAACATCCGAGTGACAGAGGAAAACAAGAAGGAATATGTCAAACTCGTATGTCAAATGAAGATGACAGGGGCCATCAAGCAGCAGTTGACTGCATTCTTAGACGGCTTTTACAGCATCATTCCCAAAAGACTCATTTCCATCTTCAACGAACAGGAACTTGAACTCCTCATTTCGGGTTTGCCGAGCATCGACATCGACGACCTCAAGAGCAACACGGAAATTCACAAATACCAGGCCAATGCACTCCAGGTGAGTCCAACAACCACTTTAATCTTGACCATTCAATTACTTTTACCACATGAAAATATGTTGCTCTTTGTTGGTCAGTTGGTGGTCATTGATATCAACCAAAAATAATGAAATTTATGCAGATCCAGTGGTTCTGGAGGGCACTGAGGTCTTTCGATCAGGCTGATAGAGCGAGGTTCCTGCAATTTGTGACCGGTACGTCGAAGGTTCCTCTGCAAGGATTCGCTTACCTCGAGGGAATGAATGGCATCCAGAAGTTCCAGATACACAAGGACGACAGGTCTACTGACAGGCTTCCATCTGCTCATACATGGTTTGTTCACTTCTACTGACAGGATTATCTTTTTTTTTTAATTATTAATTGTGTACGTTGTGCTCACTACAGCTTCAACCAATTGGATCTTCCGATCTATGAGACGTACGACAAGTTGAAACGCATGCTCTTGTTGGCCATCCACGAGTGCTCCGAAGGTTTCGGACTTGCCTGATCGTTTTGAACCGTCGTTGAACAATAAAATGCTTTCAGAAGATTTCTTGCTAGCATATTTTTACCATTGACATTCATAAATCTCAGTTGCAACCATCACCACTGCTGTGACCACATTTTCATTCTGCCACCACCTACCGACGGATTCTTTACCATCGTCTCGTACATACTTCTAACACTGCTTCTCGTTCAAGAGACACTGACATTCGTGATTGGCATTTCAGTAAGTGAAGCTTGTGTTGAGTGAAACTTAAGAACTCTTGAAATAAAACTTATGATCATCTGTGACAATGTTTGGTCGCTTAAAGGAGTGTCAAGAGTTACTTTATTCCATTCAACATTGGATGACATCATTATCATAGCCGTTGTCTTGGTGCAGAATGGCGTGGGATTTTTGTTTTCTATATGGTTAAACTTGCAATGTTCATCATTTGTATGAAAGTCTCACAACTTGATGCTTTGAGACTGGTTTTGAATAGGTTCGTTCGTGTTAGGCTTGAAAACTCCTGTTTGACATATGCGTATGCTGCTTAGAGTTGTTACCTTAAGCAGCAGTTAATTATTGTCATCACTACTATCATTATGTTAAAATTGACCTTTATTGGTAGAGCAAGCATTAACCTAAGTAAACTTGATTTGCTTAAGTATTCATTGCAAATGGCTCCTGATTAACTATTAATCACAGCTAATCTTATTTTCGATCAAAAGTTTGTTTGAGAAGAATTCCTCTGATGTTGTACATTTAACGAGTTTAGATACAGTTTTTGACGTTAACCAGACATTGGTATTTGGATACTTTAGGTCGATTACCAATATGATTATGGTCAGTAATTTCAGGCTAACATTAGAGACTAGACCGCAAGGATCACATAGCTTTTGAATCCATGCTTTTCAAAAGGCAATGATACCTCTTGACATTATAGCTTCATAAGGTAAATGAGGTCAAACCAGTTAATTGTCCAATCGGAATCTGGGCCTGATGCGCTCATAAAAGTTGCTCGAGTAAGTATCGTACAGGCGATAAACTAGGTTTATGTCAAGAACCACCGCGGAAATCTGGCAGGGTTACTAGACTAACATTTATGTGTGAATTTTTCGTTGGACATACTGTTGATTTATATGATAATGATAAACAAGTAACATGTTTATAAATAGGAGTAGTAGATAGGCTAGAGCCAGATAGAGATTAGCTAAAGATAGATAGACAAGGGAGTCAAGACTGGATTTAGAGTTGAATCTAGAAGGCTAGATTTAGACTTGATTGTTAGCTTTTGAAACTATAAGTTTAAGTCCTTTCGTTTGGCTATTAGTTGTAAGCTAAGTAATTGTTGACTTATGAGCTCATGTTGCAGTCATTCATACAGTCATTGTACCTAGTCTTTATTTTGTAGTAAATATAGTAACTAGTCTAGTTTTAGAAACTAGTGGTGGCAGCTGTACTACCAGTTTACGGCTTCCATGGAAGAATGCGACACTTATTCGCAGCAAAAGTAACCGTAAAACAACTTGAGCTTTTTTTGTTTTCATTGTAAAAGCAAGTTGTTCAAGACGTCTGAATATTGGTCTTTTGCACGTTGCAGGGTTGGAGTTTGTGGGTTGCTGTCATTCCTTTGTGTTCCATCTGCTTGGCTGATGTCAGTGTTTTTACCGATGCTACTTTCATTCTTCACTTCACTGGAATCAGCTGTTTGGAAGGGCTGCATTCTCTTAGCAGTTCTGCATCCTTTGGTTGATGTTGTCTGTCAACGAACAAATAATTCTATTAATATATTATAATAATTATATTAATAACGATGATAGCAACAATATGGTCATTTATAAAGTTCCATAAAATGAGATAGGCCTCAGCTTCTTTCCAAAGCATGATTGTAACAAAATGGAATTTAAAACGACTCACATGAAAGTTTATTGGTGCACCAAGATTGACAGGATCTTGGCAGAGCTTATCTGAGAATGGTGTTATCTCAAGGAGAGAAGGCCTCGAGGCATCATTCCATCCATGAGGAAGGAAGGGAGCGAGTATGATATTGGTGATAGCAGCTGCAGCAACAAGATTGCAAAATGTTGTAATATAAAATAATAATAAGATTGTAATACATAATATAAATATGATGTTGATAAGATGTTAGAACAGGTTGCAATATGTATTGCTAAGACCATCAATATAAGTCAGAAAAACATGTGACAAAAAATTTATTTATTATATGATGTAATGAACATTTCTAACTTAAAAATGATTAAAATTGCAGAATATGGAGATACCATTGTGTGTGAAAACTTCATCGCAATATGACATGTCTGAAAACAGCAAACCCACTGTGCCCCTCTCGTCACCGTACAACAAAACACCCTCACTTGTCCAACCCATGCAGACAACATCTGAGCTGAATTACAACAACAGGATATCATGGTTATATTTATTTCCTAATAAAATTTTACTTTTCATCTAATTGTGAGTTCAATATGAGTGCAAATTTTCAAAATGAGCGATGCAATAGCTTGTTAGCATGTTTGAAATTAAAGATGGCAGTCAGGCATAAAATAGATGTCAAGGTTTTAGACTTTCAACTCACTTCACTATGAAGGTAGTTTCACTCTCGTTTGATTCTTTTGTGATATCTATCACCGAAAGTCGTGCTTCATTGAATCCGACCAATACGTGTCTGAGAGATGGGGTAATGGAGACACAGGTCACAGCTCCTTCAAAGTCAATGCACCTGTAAAGTTCACCTGTCCTCAGGAACCACACCTGCATCATTTCAATGTTTTTTTTTTAATTATTAACTCAAGGTAAGGCACCATTGCAATGAAATAGTTTTATGAATGAAGAAGACAAACATGTAACTCAACCGACCCTGACAGTTTTGTCTAAAGAGGAAGTAGCTAGATAAGTTTCATTCAGGTGTGCACTGGTGATCTTTGCTGAATGACCTGTAAAGGTCATGATCGGCTGAACACCCATCTTGGTGTCAACGGACATCAACCTGTCAACTTGAAATGTCAGTTGAAAATGTAAATCATGCACAATCAGAGCTCACCTCGTGGTATTCCACAACACCATGCTTCCATGCTTGTCGCAGCTGACAAAATCCATACTTGAAGTCGAGAATTTAATGCAAGTGATCCTTGTGCAATGGTAACTGATACACTTAATCAACTCACCTGTATGTACCTGTAGACATGTGATGAAATGCAATGGTTAACTGAGCATAAACAAAGGTGATTAAATATCCCCCAACATGTTTAGATGTGATGATCAAAATATAAATAATTAAAATATAAACAGATTAAAGTTGTTAATTCCTGACCCCAAAAAAGGTTTCATAAACTTTCGATAAAACATGGAAATGATTCCACCAACCATCCACATGTATAATTTCTCATCCACAGATCCAATGCACACAGAGGAGGAATTGGAAACAGCGAGGCAACTAATTTTTCCTACTGCCTTTATTGTTTTGATGGGATACTTTAAAATAATTTGTTCATCACCTATTATAATTTCATTAACTAAGTTTTGGGAAATTGTTTTGTTACAGTCACAAGATAATATGACGTGTCCTTTATTCAGTACTTCTGGACACTATTTTTTTAATATAATTAAATATAAAATATTACAAATATTTATGAAACATTCTGAGCAGTAATATTCCATATATTACTCATCTATTTAAGATTGGCAACATCCAAATCTGTAGTCTACCATTTTGTTGAGTGCCCACAGATAAATTACAGCTTTGTGTTCATCTGCTGCAATGAGGTATCGAGAACCGATAAAATTGAGGGTTGACCTGGCAATGGTTCCACCCATGTACGTCATCAGCACCTCTCCAGTGCTCAGGTCTTTTGCACAAATAGACACTTTGTCTTTGTTACCATTAGCAAAGCTGATGAAGGCTATCTGTTTTAAATATTGCGAAAATGTTGTTTAATTTGGTAATGCAACTGCTTAAACTACGCTTTGTAATAATTTTCGCATGTGTTTTCCAGCTTACAAATATTTATATGTAGTAGTACTTTAAGTTTATTTTGAAAACATGACTATAATTTATTTATCAGCAAAATAAAATGTTCTTAAATGTTTATTAAATGCTCAGAAATCATTTAAAGTGGATTTCCACTTTCAGCACAACTGATTTTCATCTTAAAATTTTAACTAATATTCTATTATAACAATCTAGCGACAGCTTTAGATAAAGTAAAAATAATAATGTGCACTTCAGAATCGACAAATCATGAGCACTGAAAACAACTAACGTCTCCCGATATATCCATAACGACGTGCGAGGGCGAAAATGAGTTTGTTTTGAAAATATTCCAGTCGCTTGAGCAAAGAACTATCATAAGATTGTGTTTACCATGAAAACAATCACCATATTTACTAAATAATCAGATCACGATAGTAATTATTACAAATATTCAAATGCCAAATTGTCGAAAGATTTTGTTTCAAAAATTTCTTGTAGGCAGCCTTTTTTATTTCCGTATTTAAAGTTTACCACGAAAATATTATTGACGGTTTGGTTGCATTTAACATTGATATCGAAATTGCTGTTATCGTTTTTGTCCGTTTTAAACATTTTAGGCCCTTTCGGAATTACATTTGCGTTCTTGTTGCTGCAAACATTGTTATTGAAATCGCAATTACCAGACAATAACGACGAAGATGATGTTGATGATGGAAGAGCCAACGAGCTAATGAACACGTCACGTCCGAATCTTTTGGGCTTTGATGATGTTACTATGACGTCTTTACTGGCGACATCGGCGGATGACGTGGCACTCGCTAAGTGGTTCAAATTATGTACGCCCTTGCTGTTTGTTCCGATGTCCTCCTTCTGAGAAAGTCGAGAATAGGTCAACGTCTTTAGTTGATCCAGCGTCTCCCGTGTTTCACGAGCGAGATCGTAAATCGGTAGCCATGTCGGATCGGAGCAGCTGAGGTCGTCTCTATGGCAACGATCCTGATGAATTTCTTTCATCGCCTCGAGAGACTGCAGTCGATGGCGATCGGCGAATGATTTGTCAATTTTTTTCAAAGTGGCGGAAATGGCGGGAACCGTTTTTTTACACTTCGCAACTGCTGGATAACCGAAAGAGGCAGCCATGGGTCGGTAACTTGAGCATTTTTCTGCGGTGGTGCAGACGTCGTTGTCATTCTGGAAGGAAAAACTCGTCATGTGGTTTGTGAGGCCATCATATTCGAAATCATATTCGCAGTCATCGGCCTCATCGTCTCCGAAATTATTCGAATAGGCTTTCTGTGCTATTGAACGCGACATCATTATCATCACCACCAACGGACCACTTATGACGTCGTCACGGTCCTAGTGTCTATTTTTATCCTCCTCTCGCAGCACTATTTCGTGTTGTCTGGGAATTAAGATAATCCCCGGAACTTAATGGTATCCATTAGCAACCGGAGGGATAATGATGATAATGATGATCATAGGGAAATGGAAATGATGCGATGTTGAAAGTCATATTTCAGATGAGGATGAATTGGTTTCTGAGTTTGAGAACATCAACGATGGCGGAAGTGACAAGTTGGAGTTTAGTGATGGTTAAATTGGACAAGTGATGGTTAAATTGGACAAGTGATGGTTAAATTGATAGCCAATCTTTTTCTGCAAACATTCCTGTATCTCTTGAACTAGTCCTGGATTTCCAAATTGTTACTAAAAAGCACGGAAATAAATGTTATAACAATTCACTTTCAAGAGTATAACGACATGTCATCAGGTAATAACAACATAATTTGGTTATAAATTATATGGTCTTAAATTATTTAGTTACAAATCGTCCATGAAGGTTTTTACTTACGAGGTACGTGGGACATTTAAATACACGTTACAGCTTTTATAGCGTGCACAACTCACATTATAAAATAAATTTAAAAAATGACAAATCTTTAATCACCACCAACACTTATTTATTTTGCTAAATCAACATTGGTTTCATGTTCCATGGTAACTCTATATGATTTACAGATTTTTTAAGGAGATTTGATCGAATGGATGAACAAATGAAAGGATGGCTGAATGAATATGTATTTTTGAGTATAAAAACCATTTAATATAAAAGCTGAAATAAGATAAAAATACAAAAAATAAAAAAATATGTAGAGAATTATGCGACCTTTCACAAAAAAGGAAATAATATAGATGAAAATAATGCGTTCAACACTAGGTCTGTTTAGGAGACGTCATTTCATTAATTAATTTAATTATTCGTGATATTAGTATCGTTTTGTATTTAGTAATATTATTAATGTGCATAATTAACAAAATCATTTTAAATAAATTACAGAAAATCTAATTTTTGAAACAATCTGTTTAATATATTTGGCAGTAAAAGTTAGTAATTAAAATTAATTAGTGCTGCTAATGTTGGTGACTCAGCATCGTTTGGCATTACGGGGTCATACGAACCGCGTACAGACTTCAGGTGGTCAGTTTACACAAACAGCCTTAAAAAATATATAGAATTATATATTATGATATTATTGGCTATCATAAAAGTAAATTGTTTCAAAAGTATTGAATATGAATTAATTAAAAAATATTCAAAAGCACATATAAATTCGGCACCCAATTTCATACTAACTTTATTCACTTTTAAAGCCACTCACTTTTCTCAAAATTTCAGAGCTTCGTTGAATAAGAATCGATTTATCTTAAATAAATTTCAATTAAATTTTAAATTAGATTTACAACATATTTTTTCGTGACCACACTCAACATCTACGTTTATTAATAACCAATAAAATGAACTAATTTTTTAATGTTTTAATTAAAAACAATTTCACGGTCGCCAACGGCAACCGTTTTCATGAGGAAAGATTTGGCAGCAAATGCTACGAGAGCAAACTATTCCTTCGAGCCATCTGGGGTCTCTCACTTATTTCGCAATATCTCTCCGATTTAATCTCTCCAAATCTCACTTTCTGAATATCTCTCCTTTTTATGAGTCCTTATTAGTTTTAATTTGGCTTTTGCCCTTAAGCTTGTCGCTCATATATTTGTCTAATTATTTTTCTTCGCTCACTCCTTCAACCATTCACTCCCTCCTTCATCTTTACGATCTCCCCAAGCGATTTGCGCAAATGTATCCGATGGAATCATCCATATCTGCACAAAGAACTCTGATTTTATTGCATTAAGATCGTGCGATAAAATGGCTGGAACCAGCATTAAAGTCGCATAGATCGTCAAACTTGGATAAACTTGCATTTTCATGGCCATATTATGCAGTTGGTGGGAATAATATTATGCTATGGGTAGAAATAATATTGTACAATGGGTGGGAATAATATTATGCATTGGGTGAGTAATGATAGTATACAATGGGTGAGTAATATTATTATGCAAACTGCTCCACAGTTCGTGCACCCTGTAGTAGGTGGTTTTAACAAGATATGGAAAACTTCTCAATGAGGGACAATGGATCCTGGTTATTATCGTTATAATATCATGGTAATAAAAAATATAAACATATGATTAAAAAAGCATGAAGATGAATCAACACATAATAGTAATGTTACCATTATTACCAATAATCTGGAATAATAATAATATTTATGTTAATATTTATATAATATTTGTATTATTAAAATATCAAAAATCAATAACATCAAAATACCTGGAGACTGATTTGAAAGTAAGAATTTTTTCAATTTCACTTTATTTAAATATTTGCCCAGCAAATATCCATACGTCATTCATCCGTCAATTCAAAATCGTATCAAGTATTCAGGTTCAAGTACAAGTACAAGTACCGACGATTGTGAACAAGTACATTACTAATTTATCTTTGTTCCGCTTTCCAAATTGCGAAAAGTTATTATTGTTTATTGCAAACATTTATTTGTCTCAGGTACAAAAATGTTATTCTATAAAAATGTATTATTATTATTATTATTATTATTATTACTCGGAATATATTTTATTAATAATAATAATATTAAATAGCCTATAGCAAACTACGTTTTAGACAATGTGACATGCACTCGGAGGACAGAGACAAATTGTGATTCAGATCTGGAAGGAAATTCCGATCACAGAATGAGATCGACGAATCAGTAGCCTAGCTGATGTTCGGGAAAGCGAAAGATCCGGGTCGTCATGTGGCTGGATGGAACCATTTTAGCAAATTTTGCATTTTTGAATTCCAGGCAAGCTCATTAATCAGAGCGGGTAAGAAATTATAAAATGGAACAAGACCGACTCATGAGGGCGTTTCAGCAGTCACAGCAGGGTAAGTGGACGATGTTGGAAGACGTGATACAACAATCTCTTGCCTGGAACGACATGTGGAAAATGTCCCCGATGCGGCCTGCATATAAGATCAGTGCACGACCAACAGGGACAACTTCCAGAATTTGGGTTTGGTGAAGGACACCAAATGCCGGCTCTGCAGCGGAACCGAGACAGTGCACCGTGTGCTCAGCAATTGCAAATACGCCGTAGACCGCAGCCGATCTAGAAGAGATAGAGCACTACCCCAGGTGCTGATAGAAAGTAGCTAGAGGCCGGAACAACGAGTCCAATTCAACAGCCGAGAGATAAGGTATTGCCGGAAGGAATGGGCCGACCAAAGTCTAGAAAAGCACTACGGACTGCAAACCAAACCGTGGTCGCCTAAAGGCCCGCGAGTTCCAAAAATGCTTATCTCCGGCTGCCGACACAAAGAAATTGTAAGGCCTAGTTTGCATATATTAAATAAACGGTGTGGATGCGATCGCAGTCGATCCTTTCAATTCAAAATAACTTAAATTTTGGATCAAGGAATGCTTCCAAAACATAGATATCTGAAGTAAATAGTAGATCACTGAAACTTCATGAGGTTTTTGGTACGTTAATAGATGAAAGTTTTCAGTGTCCTCGCACGCAAAGAAGCAAAACCTTGGAGAATGAACGTGTGCCAATCCCATCACTTCTTCAACAAACCACTAAAATGACCATAACATGCAGTTGCCGCTAGGGGATGCCACACGTCTGACATCATTTTAAGGGGTGGCAGCAAAATCTTAATCTTTATACTTTGTGATGTATACCTTATTTTGTGCTTGTCTGATTTTTATGGCTTAATGATGAAAGTCGCCAACCCCAGCACGCCACCGATTATATACATTGACCCAATACAGATAGAAGATATATTTTAGCTAAATTTTCTCACATTTAAGCGGTTGAATTTAATTGGTTGCCAAAATCCTGTTAAATATCAAACAATCTGAATAGGAATTAACCTATAAACTAACTAGTTAAGCGTCATTTCACAAGTCCAACTATGCAAATAACCATCAACAAACATGCTTTTCAATAAAATGAGAACAAGTACTTGAGGTCCAAGTAAGAGTACAAGCACCAAGTACCTGAAATCGGTGCTAGAGTATTAGTCGAGTACAAGTACCAAATACCACATGTCTGGTCTTAAGTAGTATCAATATCTTAGTATTAAGGGTGGTATTTCACAAATTGCAAAAATTAAGCAAAATTAGACTAAGGTCGTCGATACTGAATTGAAATAAAAAATAAACATAAATTCTAAACACTTTGTAATATGCAAAAATAAAATTTAATAAGATAATTTTTAAAGAATACAGTGTATTATCAGACTGAGAAATTTTATTTTGTGAATCGCATTCCAACAACATTCGTTGCACGTTGGTTCACTATAATCAGTTAAATAAGCGATGAATTGAGTTCATTAGTTTTATTTTCAGTTCATTCCACAGGTGGTTCACATTTCTCTAAACTCTTCCATGAAATGGATTCATTGCACGCTACGTGACCAAACACTTGACCTCGGTGACCTTCGGACCCATCTTCAACTATGACCTTCATTTGTACAGGGTGCAAGGTCATCAGTTTTCTATTAATAATTTTAACGGTTGCAGAAATGTATGAAATCTAAGCTGCTGTCCATTTTGTGTTTATCGATATTTTTTAAAATTTATTATGCATATATATTATATATATATAATTATAAGACAATTCAGTCTTTGGAATTATAATAAGTTTTTATACAATGATTACAAAATAATTCAGCGTTTGGAGTTGTGATAATAGTTTTTATTATCGTTAATAAAAAAAAATTATATTAGATATATTAATATATATAATCATTAAAAATTAAGTTATAAGTTATTTGAATTGAATATGAAATTCTGTTTCGATTACAACCCTTAAAATTACAAATTTGGTAGTTCGGCGTTGTTGTCGTTATTATAGCTGGCGATACACGCACAACGTGTCTTTTGTGTTTTCGCTGTTTTCTTGGATCATATAGTCTTCAGGACTTCATGGGACAGCGAAGACACATGGCGCTTTGTAAATTAATTATTATTATTGTTATTTATTATTATTATTATTATTATTATTATTATTATTATTATTATTATTATTATTATTATTATTATTATTATTATATTATTATTATTATATTATTATTATTATTATTATTATTATTATTATTATATTATTATTATTATTATTATTATTATTATTATTATTATTATTATTATTATTATTATTATTATTATTATTATTATTATTATTATTATTATTATTATTATTATTATTATTATTATTATTATTATTATTATTATTATTATTATTATTATTATTATTATTATTATTATTACGTGCGAATTCCCTCCTCAAAATGCAAGAAACTTTTTTATTTTCATGGGGTTATTGCTCCTGACCAGGCGCACACAAAGAAGAAATTTATTGGAAACGTTTTAACTCGACATATTGTTTGACTGTAATGAAATCATCACTGTTCATCAGATCATAACACGATTGTGTTAACGTCATCATCATCATCATCATCGTCATCGTCGTCTTCATCACCAAGAAAGCAACATCACGTACTGTTCAAGTTCTACTGAGTCAAGTGAATACAGAAATGAATTATTTTCAGAGAAGAGCAGATTGGAATGACAAAAACAGAAGAACACAAAAAAGAATTCAAAGACACGTTTAGACGGAGAAAGTGACAGGAAAACAAATATGGTGTCACGTGATTTACAGAACACGTGGAATCGAAGATGGATGGATGGATGGATGGATCGACGGGTGAACGAATGGATGGAAGTATGAATAAATGAAAAGTATTTGGTGTCAACCCTCCAAGGGAAATGGTGACACAGAGAATCAAGCAAAAGCTTCATGAAAAATTGAAAATAAAAATGTTTTCCTAAAGAAAAATAAAACAGTACGACAACTATTTTATTCCACAAAAAGCTCGCTCCAAAGAAATGAATGCATGAATAAATTATGTTAAGAACCGCAGGAAATGGTGGTGAGTCACTGAAAAGCAGCGCTAACCGATTGCTGACAAGATAATTTTATTCCTACTGAATATTGATTAGTTCATAATTTTTCTAATAATTTGTTAGATGAATTCAACTAACCGGACAAATCAACATACTTATCATCATCGTCATCATTATCATAGTTGTCACTATTATCATCATCATCATCATCATCATCACATTGAGAGTTGAGATGGTGGGCAGCCATCAAATGTACAACGCGTACACTGCAAGTTGTACATCCAGTTACTATGGAAACGAACAGGAAATGTAGAAAGGTCGTGCGTCTTGGAGAAGGTAATTGGTATCATCATCAGATGCATGGATATCATCCTCAATTTCGTCAGCATCATCATCATTACCATTGTCGTCACCGTCATCATCACCTTCTCCATCACCATCGTCGTCGTCATCATCATCATCAACATCACTGTGATTAATGTGTCGACAATTATGATGATGGTGATCATGCCACGACGACGACGATGACGATGATGGTGGCTTTGATACCGATATTAATTCAGTTCCTCGATCGAAGTTGCACCGTCATGGAGGTAACCATGGTTTCCATTTTATGCAACCTCCAAGAACTGGTCTCTTCCAGATCGTCATTGTCACCTTCATTATCATCATCATAATCATCACCATTGTCGCCGTCATCGCCGTTGACGTTGTCATCATCATTATCATCGTCATCGCATTCATTACCGAATTCAATACCATCACATTAACTGTAATGATCGCATTAATAAATACTAATAAAAAGTAACAATACTATAATAAAATTGTTATAATAGCAATATTGCAATAAAATAATAATAATAATAATAATAATAATAGTAATAATAATAATAATAATAATAGTAATAACAATATAAATAATAACAATATTGTCATTCACTGTTTCTCATCCTGGCGCTTGTTCATGAGTTCGTAAAATTCTGAAAACATAAAAAATTTTGAAACATTTTCTTCCAAGTATTAGAATAAATTAAACGTAATTATAAATATTTGTAATTACACTGTAAATATAATATTTAATAATATTAAATATAAATATTTTAATATGTCTATTCTACAACATAATGACGAACATTTCCTTAATTGACTTTTTTTTTTAAATTTTAGAAATGTATTTTAATAACTTTTTTTTAGTAATGTCTTTTAATATATAACTTTTGAAGTAGTAACTTTTTAATAAATCCTAATTTTGTTCAAGGTTAGTTTTTAATTTCTTTTGAAGCAAAATGCAATAAAATCTATTTTTATTATTTCCACTATCAACTCCCATTACAAAATAATTAATATTAAGCATTTAATTCATAACTTTTCGCCACATTTTACTTTCTTATTTATCTGAATAAATGTTTAATATTTAAGCTTATGTAATTCACAAAATAAAATAAACAGTAAATAATAATAATAATAAAACGACAAACCTTCAAAATCAATTCGACCGTCCTTGTTCCGGTCAGCAGCGACCATCATGGCTCTGACGTCATCGTCCGTTACATCCTCTCCTAATCTTTCCATGGTTTGTCTTAGTTCCTTCGAATCGATCAGTCCATCTCCGTCGATGTCGAAAACTTTGAACGCCCTCTCGATGTCTTCTCTATTATCGTCCACCGGCTCCGTGCAAGTGTCGCTGTTGTGGTCTTTGTCGCCGCGACGGCGAGCTTCCAACATGGCAGCAAATTCGTTGAATTCGATGGTTCCATTTCCTTGATCGGATGAGGAAGAAGAAGTAAGTTCATCGCTTTTTACAACATTCGGCATTCTCAATAGTTTTACTTTTTCCTGTCTTTTCATCCGCACACGAATCATTCCTGGCTTAAGTCTCACCCATTTATCCGTCCATCCATCCACCCATTCATTCATCCATTCACCCACCTATCCATCTATGAAAATAAAACCGACCATCTGTATCGACTTTGGTCATCATCTGCTGAATTTGTTCTTCTGACGGCTGAAGTCTGAGAGACTCCATGACAGTTTTCAGCTCCTGACTCGTTATTCGGCCATCGTGGTCCCTGTCGAACAACTCAAACGCCTCTCTGTATTCTGCAATCGATAAAAGAAACAAACCGATTTGAGGGTTCATAAACATTGATATCAATTAGCTAAACTCATATTAAATCAGCATTTGCGGCCATCACCAGCCAATAAGAGCACAGGGCACTTCATCTCCCCGTGATTTCAAATAAAAGCACGAAAAAATAAATAAATTTCTAGAGGTGAATCTTTAATACAGTGATTAGGACTTCATGGTCATCATGCAGACATTGGACCAGGGCTGTCGAGAAGGGGGAGCTAGGGTGGAAAGTACGTGGGGCCAATTTATTTGAAGCCCGCTCGGATTTTAAAACCTTTTTTTGTTTTTCCATTACCGAGCTGACATAATATAGGAATCCGTGGTTGCTTTCCCTCAGGGATCGTGGATACCCAGGAGTTCTGTGCTCTGCATGGGACTCTGCATGGGAGTCTTAAATTTCTGTCGACGACCCCGGCACTGCGTTAATGTTAGCAAAATTTCTCAAAGCAACAAAATATTGAGATAAAACACGATGCACCGATGAACGAATGAATGAATGAACGAATGAACGAATGAATGAATGAACGAATGAATGAATGAATGAATGAACGAATGAATAAATGAACGAATGAATGCTTGGATGAATTGTCACGTGATGGTGCATAATCGACGTGCTTGGAGGTATTATTTGAATGCTTGGAGACGTAAAAGGAATGAATACACAGTTGAAATGCATGAATGACTGAACAATGAATGAAGGGTGGAAGCCGGGTAAGTGGAGTGTATAGCTGGCAGGATTTTGTAAGAGTGCAGTCGGATTGAGAGTCATTGATTGGATGGGTGCTTGGGTAGGTGGTTTTGTTTGAGGGGCATGATCTTACGTTTGCGTGCTTATGATTGTGATTACTGAGAATGTGAAGACATTCGCTTACGATTAATTGCTAAAGTTTGATGCATCAAATGACGAAATAGATGTGCATTAAGAGTTGAGTGCATGGATGATTGACTGAATTGTTGGCGTCAAGCGTTGACGATGTCTGTTTATTTATTTGCTTTCGTGGTTTGGTTTGCCAAACTTTATCGTCAAAATCTGAAATGAGCTGAGATGGGAGTGGATTAAGAACATCACGTGACCGCCTCCCATTAACGGGATGCATAGATTTATCTGAGTTGGAAGCATCATGGGTTAGGATGTAAATGGATGATGTATGGATGGATGATGTATGGAGAGATGGATGGAGAGATGGATGGATGAGAGGAGGTATGAAATCTCTCAAAACAAACCTGATTCCAGTGACGGATCTATTGTTGTCATGTCCCTGCTTTCCTGGATGGTAATGATAACGACGATGTTGATGATGGTGGTATCGGCGATATTGTGGAGTCATGTAAATCAAAAGAAAAGTTAAGTTTCAAATATCAATAAAGATACTAGTTTATTGCACTTCAAATGGCACTGCTATAAGTGATTGTGTTATGATGATGCTGTGATGGTAAATATGATGGCATTCTTTCGTACAGCATCACATTGATCTCACTCATTATTATCCTTTTCCTGGCATTACCACGATCACGAGGTGACTAACCTCTTCTTGAAATTAATGAGCGATAAATGAAAAGCAGTTCTTTCAAGTACTTTCTCTGCTTAAATCTCCGCTGACGAAACAATACCAAATCCAAATACGTATTTACACGTAAGTTAAAACTCTTTTTAGAAGAAATATATTTCTTAAGAATTTCACAGCTGGAAAGCCGAGAAATGATTTTCCCTTGTTCTGCTGTGAGTAGATAAGCCACACAAGAAAATCTATTCAAATTTTCAAACAATAAGTGCCTTCCTTAAGCATTTCCGTTCTTAAGCATGGTGTTTCCATCAGCAACAAAAGTTTTTTACGACTGTAATTATTGTAATTATGGTAATTATTAATGCAAATAATGTTGTTATGTCAATAAATGCCAATGTTAAATTAAATATAAAAATTATTACTATTAATATTTATTATGATATTTGTATAGCGTTAGAAAATGTTAATTGAAAATGTTAACTTTTTTTAATCACCGATGTCACTTCTCCTCACTTTTCACTCGAATTGTTTACGAAACTCTCGGAAGGACAAAACCTGCGCAAGAATACATCGACCGAGGGAGGTTGGGCCAACCAGCGGAGATGCGCTATACGGCGCCATACGAACAAGAGACAGACATGCGCTGGATAGCGCAACTTGCAATATTCAGAAGCGCACACGAGAGGATGAATTATCTGCATGGAAAACAAGGATGACGACGAAGATGTTCTTGAAGATTATGATGATGATGCTGATGATGATGATGATGATGATGATGATGATGACGATCTTGCTGAAGATGATGATGATGATGATGCTGCTGAAAATGGTGACGATGTTAGTGATTAAAAAGCAATGCCGGGGACTGTTTCGTGATAAGAAATTTCGAAGCGGCTTCGTTGAAAATGATGAGTACGTGGTTGTGATAAAGAAAGTGATTACGCCATGCCGTATTTTCATGACGATCAAATTGGGTCAATTAAGCATCAAAGGCCCTTCTTAAGTAATTTTCAAAACACAGATATTATTTTCATTAATATAATTATAATGCTTTTAATATATTTACATAATTGATGCTAATATTAATTAAAAGATAATCAATTACAAGTTTAAAGTGAAGTTTAGAATGAAAATCTGGTAACTAATAAGAGCTTGTCAAATTTTAAATTTGTTCGTCAGGGAAATTATTTTATATTTAAATCGCTTGGTAGTGCCGTTAACCATTAACAACCCATTGATCCTTATCTGCGAATATAAATCTTGATTAGGCATTTCTGATTTTAATTTAGCCACGTTTTAAAAATATCAATCGTAATTTTGAAATTATGGGGATATGTTATAATGATTATTGTACATAATTATTTTTAATTTGCTGATAATATTTAATAACAGTGTCGTATTGGCGTCACCAACGTAATAATTATAATAATAATTAATATTATTGCTGTTTCTATCAATATAACATTAATATAGTTATTGTTATTATCAATGATGTTGTGTCTAATTAATAACATTGCTAATTTATTAACGAAATTAACATTTAGTTATTAATGATATCTTAGGATTCCTTTTAAATTAATAAAATTTGCGATTCCAAATTATGTCCGTAGACAAAGCATCATTAATTTAAAACAATTACTTCACCATTGCTAAACATTCTCAATTAAAACAAACAATTTTAAAAAAATCATTAAACCATTAAATATGAACGATCTTTGAACTGTTTGACATCAGAGGGTCAAAGACATCTTCATGAAATATTAGCGAAAACCCATCTCTTCTCAGTTTATCTCTTTCCACAATGATGTTTGGTCCTTTTGGGAATGTTTAACTGATGCACTGTCACCGATGCAATCGTCCTCTTCCTTCTCTTCCTCCTCCCATTATCACGTGATCGGGAAATGCATGGAATCGCCAACATGTGCCAATCGCTTGGGTCTAGACGGATAAAAGTTGCATTTTGAGGTAATGTTATTGTAATTATTTACAACGTTTGTTTACAGAATTAAATATACAATGATTTATTATGTATCAAAAAATATTTTATTTCGATAATCCTAAATTGTAGCTTAGTATATCAAGAGTTTTGTACCACATAAGAATATTAGTAAAGTAATTATTTACTATTTAATAAATATTCTTTTAAGATTTGGTAGAGATATTTTAAGCAGTATTCCAAATAATCATAAAAAATAATAATGAACTCTTTAAATATTCCATTGAGGCTGATACTTCAACTGTACAATTCCCCTGAGAAAATTTGAAAAGAAACAATTGTCTTATCTTCATCTCAGTTTTGAAGTTGAAAACATCGCAGTCAAAATGACCCCCAATAGGAGCTCACTACTGATCGACGACCTTGAACTAACGAGATTTGTGGTTCAAAAAGTCATGACCCCGCCCGTTGCGGCTTTCGGTTTGGCGGGTAATGTTCTAAATATAGTCGTTTTGACTCGACCATGCATGAAGTCATCATCGACTAACTGCTACCTCACTGCCCTGGCTATTTACGACATGCTCTACTTACTGTTGGTGCTTCTCATGAGCCTGAGCCATTACGAGGGCGTGGCCTGTTGGGATTTCTATTTTAGGGCCAAACATAAAATCCTCCGACCAATCACAGACATAAGCAGCAACACTGGGGTCTGGCTGACCTTGACATTTACCGTCGAAAGGTACATCGGAGTCTGTCATCCAATCAAGGGAAAGGTCTGTTTATGTACTGCAATGATATTATTAGATATTATTTAAGGTTGTAAACATATAAAAATATCATAAGTACTGGTTAAGTAAATGTGAGGAAATGTAATAATACATCCACATGTAATTATAAGTACATACACATATATTGCAGATGTAATTGTAATACTTCAAGCCCAAATAGGTACTTTTTATCAAGCACATTTTTCTAATATTAAATAATAAGTTATATAGCAGTAGTATTATATATAGCGGTATCAACAACAAAAACTTCAATTAGAGTCCGACCGAAAATGATTCTTTGGTTGGGACCGAAAACGAAAATAGACCGAATAGCAAAAAATGCTTGACACCGAAAAAGAATAAAAAACGAAAACTGAAACCGATTTATGGTTTAAACCGTAAAAAACTAAAACGAAAACAAAAATAAATTAAAATTAAAGTAGTTTAATTTAATAATTTTGTACAAATTTATTAAGAACTGTTTATGAAAACTTATATTATGGTGAGCGATAGGTACCGATGTTTCAGTCCAAATCATCTCAGTTATGCAAAAGACTATAATAAATAAATAATAAAATAAATAAGTGCCGATGTTTTTGTTTTGATTCCCGAGCCTTATGCGCTGACATAACGACAATTGCGATTATTGGAGCATCACCACGCTGACTGAATACGGAAATTATTTAATTAACTGATTTCTTAAATTAATATTATTGGCAAAACCTTATGTGCGTATTAGTGTAGTATTAACATAACAAAATAATATTAAACTCACACTTAATGTTTTTTTTAGCACTGTACTTGCTTAACTATAAAAAAATTCAAGTTTTCTTAATGTCAACATAAGGCAAAGGCATTGCCATTTCCTTTCTCTTAACATACAACATTAACATAAAGAAATCGTCAAGATCGTTATTATTAAATATGTCGGGAAATTTCATTAAGTGGAAGATTTATCGTCTAAAATATTATTAGGATTCCAGCTCTTAGTTTCTGTTGTCCCCATCCATGGACATATCAGGTTGGCATGTAACTTATCGATTAACGAGCAGCAAATGCGATCTTCACAAAGTGAATCAAGAGAAATTAACACTCATCAAGTTCCTCAGTTCGTTTTTCTTTTGATCCTTCCCTGAGTTCAGGTTGTAATGAGTTTGATCTGGAGTTCCACTTTAATATAGCTTGTCTATGGAGAAGTACGTGAAACTAAATTCATGTCTTCTCACACTTGTTCAATACCAAACCTCACGAATATCTACGCGGGACATTATATTGAGCTGTTTTGATGAGTTTTGTGTTTTGACGGGGTCGTTTTGTCGCCGGGTCGTTTTGATCTGGCATTGTCATTTTCTATTTCCTCTCAATTAACATCGTAAAAATCGTTATCACTAAATATATCAACTAAAACACAAAGAAGTGAAAATATCTTAAATTTGTTGTTATATTTGTCGAACGTTAGGTGTATATATTTATATTTATTTATTTATTTGATTATAGTGTATGTATTTATATTTATTTATTTATTTGATTATAGTCCGTTACATAATTGAGATGTTTTGACTTGGTGTGTGTATTTTATTAACGTTTCACTATATATATAGCGTTAACGTTAGAGACGTGATATTAGGAGTTTGCCGACTCCTGCTGTATATGTAAACAATAAACACTCAATAGACAAAACTGAATTGAAAAAAAAATTCGTTTCTTTTTCGCTTCCAAAAGCAATTTCGACCGAAAGCGAAAATGAACCGATAAATAATTTTCCTAGTGGGACCGAAAACGAAATGACGCCGTAAATGACAAAAAGTCGCTATTCGGCGTCAAAAACGAAAACGAAATTTGGTCTACCTTCAGTACTACAATCATCAGCATCATCGCTATGATTACCGTCATCATCACTACGTAATCTCTGTACTAACAATATTTGATCCCTGCAGGACTTTTCACTGCCTTGAAAATGAATTTTTCGGTTGACCAGTTGCATTCATCAAGCATAATTTATTAAACATAATTTATTAAACATAATTCATTAAACATAATTCATTAAACATAATTCATTAAACATTATTTATTAAACATTCTTTTTTTTATACTATTCCACACTTTATCACTTCGATCTAACTTTATGATGATGATGATGATAATGATTATTATTATTATTATTATCATTATTATTATTATCTTCTTTCATTCCAGTGGTTATAATTATTATTATTATTATTATTATAATAAATTATTATTGTTATTATTATTATTATTATTATTATTATATATTATTATTATTATTATTATTATTATTATTTTCATTATTATTACGTGCGAAATCCCTCCTCAAAATGCAAGAAAAGCAAACAAAATAAAGCAATAACGTCCAATCAACATAAGCCATGTTCCCACTTTCTGTCGTCATAAAAAGTGAATTTTGAAGTTAATCACACCGCAAATCCCAACTTCATAAAAAAAAAGTACAAAAAATGGATCTACCTGTTTTAAGAAAACATGTGAACAACATACAATGTAAGCAACATCATATGTACAAAGACATACAAAAATTTAATGAACATAAATACAGTGGAATCCATTTATCTCGACCTCGGTTAACTCGCCAACCTTATTAAGTCGACGTTTTTGTAATGGAACCGCCAAATTTCCATTTTGTCGTGGAATTTTCTCATCGGTTACGTCGATTCTTTTATGTGACCGAACCCAATACACTCTAGTTGATCTTGTCTGAGTGATTCTGTTTATTTTTTTCCTTCTAAAAATGTCTGGAGGTGTTACTCGAAAACTGAACAATCAGTAAATGCAGAAAAAATATGAAATACTGCAGCTAGAAAGGGGAACAAATCTGGTAGACCTCAGTCGTCAACATGGCATTTTAGCAAACACCATTTCAGGATGGACAAAGAAGACCGACTTGAAAAAGCAATTGCACGAGACGTCTGTCTTTGATCCAACAAGAAAACAACGGCTGAGCAGAAAGATGTCGTCGGCGCAGTGCTTCAATGGTTCACAAATTGGTAGGAAACACGTCAGTGGGGAGATTTTGTGAGCGATCTTTGTGTTTGAAATGCAGGAAAAAATAGTTATAAATGTTTTTATCGAGAACCGACGGTAGTTCTTATTGCATATTAGTAAATCGCTGCTGTTAGTTGTTTTACACATGCCTTTTGTTGTTAGCAAACTTGTAAGTACATATTGCTGTTATCAATAACAAATAACAAATATCAAATATCAAATCAAATATCAAATATCAAATATCAAATATCAAATATCAAATATCAAATATCAAATAACAAATAACAAATAACAAATAACGAATAACAAATAACAAATAACAAATAACAAATAACAAATATCAAATATCAAATATCAAATATCAATTGATGTTTTGTAAAAAGCAACAACACGCGCACGTACATTCTCATTTAATGACGCACGTTATGCACACAAAGAAATTTCAAGCATATTCTAATATGCAGCCGCCATATTTATTTTCGGTTATCTCGATCATCGGATAACTCGACGCTTTTTGGAAAACCAGATAACCGGTTCGACTGTGGTTATTAATCTTCTTTCATTCCAGTGGCTATAATTTATTAAAAATTGTTTTAAATATTTTGCAAAAATTAATGATTTTTAAATTTAACTAAGAATAATTTCACACAAAAATTCTAACTCACTTACACGTCACCATTACAAATGATGCCACACAGGATGACGTAACACATGCAACGTACATCACAACTCACAACAGCACCAAATATTTCTGACAACAGGAGTTTTATTAAGCTGTTCACTGTGAGGTCATCACACTTGCAACCGATGGATTAAAAAATTTGAAAAGCAGGTACAAACGGAAATTTAAATATCACCACCACCATTACAGTCATCCCTAGCAACACCATAATTAACCTCATGAGTCATCATCGTAGTCGTCATCATGACATCATTACTTTATTTGTTATTACCTATTAATATTGGTTGTATTTATCATTCTTGCTTAATCCGACATTGATGGCTATTATTGGTTATTACTGGCTATTATTGATTATTATTGGTTTGTAAAGAAACAAGGTTCGTAATAAAAAGCAGTAATAAGTATTATTAAGTAATAAGTAGCAGAACCATTACGGAGGAAATAAGATACCTTCAGAGATACAATAGAAGGAATTGTTGTTGTTTTTTTTTATGAGGGCTTCAAAACCAAGAAAGTCTCAAAGGGATTCGAAGAAAGCAAAGTGGAAGTGAGAGTGTGAAAATTTTCAGCTTCTATGGAAAACCTTTTGGAGTTCGACAAGCCCCTTGTTGATGATGATGGTATTGAGTGCGGATTACAAAAGGAAGCTAGAATGAATTGTAAACACGGATGCTAAGATGAATTGTAAACATGGATGCTTGGAAGAATTGTAAACAATGATGATTGGATGAATTGTA
>JAJTWR010000228.1:802500-817500 GCA_021613335.1 Whitmania pigra | reverse complement strand
AGAATTGCATTATGCATTAGATTTCTGCTTATGACCTGGATGTGCCGACGACGACGAAGATGATGATGATGATCGTGATAATCATGACATCGCAAAGACTATGACAGTAATGATAGCAACACCAACACTATTATGACTGTGTTGATGACGATGATGGTGATGATGATTGATTCCGAGAGCGCGCCTCTTGTTTGGAGGAGTGAGAAAATCAAGCAAACTAATATCACTTTGAGGACTCGCAATTGCTGGCTCGGTGAAAAAATAAGAATAATTACGTAGAAATTAAAAAAAATATTGGACCATTTGTTTGAATTTCGATCTAATTAAGTTTCGAGGCATAGAAAAAGAAATTTAAAAGTGAGATGATTCGGAATGAATTTTTTTTACCCCTTTTCTGATTGATCTCCTTGTTCCTCATTCTTCGTCAGTGGCCACTGATTCTCTTCACCTTGTCATCGGAATGATTAACTAATATTAGTTAACATTAGCCGGCTAAATGCAATCAGTCTAATTCACATCTGACTTTTGCTCTTTCAAACATTTTAAAAGCTGAATTTGCACACACGATCGCCTTTGGAAAATAGCGTCACCCATGGAAAGGTGTGGCTTTCAGTAGTCAAAATTTAGTCCGCAATATTTTAAAACATTTTTTTTGTGATCAAGTTGACGTCAGCACCATGTGGTTGCCTTAGCAACCCTTTATCAGATCCTCGAGGTTTCATCAACTAAGGATTGCACGAGGAGAGCAGTAATTTTCACTCGAAGGGAAATTAACGGTTTTATCGCTTAAAAAATTGTCACAAATTTACACTTGAAAAGTGTCTACTTCGATAAAAAAAAAAAGTACAATGGGACGATTGCAGATAAATTGAAGTAACAAATTTTGTTTTATGATTCAATAATATTTAAATTTAGTAATAATTAGTAATTAATGAAATTAATGATGTTTGCGACACTGACAACAGTCGCGATGCAGTACCGGAAGTCCCTGAGAGGTAGCGATTTTTGTGCTTTGACAACAATTTCATGCGATGAGCCTTTTAATAATTAATTTATGGTATGATATGTAAATATGGTGTAATATAATATGTAATCAGTGATGGGTAAAATCACGTTCAGAGTGATTGGAAATCAAAATCAAGATCACCAGACAAAAAGTGATTGGAAATCGAAATCAGGTTCACGCATGTGATTTCACGTTAAAATCAGGTTCACGCATGTGATTTGACGTTAAAATCATCAAAATCAAATCACTTTGACCAAAAAGTGCACGAACTTTTTCAACACTGTCAATTTTCAAAGCTTTTATTAACTTTCAAAAACTTTTGTTTTTGAAACATCGAATCATGTAGTCTGTTCCTTCTTGATGTTTCAATCAGTCCTGCCGAACTAAATAACCTCTCTAGTAGCTAATGGTGGCAGCTTTGTATTATAGCGCACAAAGTGACTAGGGGCGTTCAGGTTAGCCGAATTGCATACGGCGGTAATGGCAACAGTCGTAATGTGTGGTGTTCGAAACCCAGCCTGCACTGACACCAGTTCCCTTGGGAAGGACCGCTATATAAATGGTTACAAGCGCCTCTGACGCTATGCATATGGCGCTATATAAATAAATGAAGTTACAACAAAGATTTTTTTGACTAGGCTTGATTCAAGACTAGAGAGATGACATTCCGCATCAGACAAATAATTCATCATATTGGTGCGGATACTGTTTGCCTTGTTAACAGTGACTTTTTGCAAGTCAGACTGATGATCCTCATAATATCCGTAATATTCATTGTCAAGGACTATTTCTAAATGTTGATCCTGATCAGCTGGTGCAGAATTCGTTCTACGTAAAAACACTTCTAATACTAGCTCCATAAGAATTGTTTGTCATATATTCAGTTCCAACATACATCGTGTGTCATACATCCTTATATTTAAAAAAATTTATTTTTCATGTAGCTAAGAATGTAAAAAGCATTAGATGGCGTAGGAAATTGTTGCACGTCTCGATCCTGATATCGACTTATTAACACAATCAATACATTTAGCTACAACTTTGTCAGCTTCCTCACTTGTAATTTTTTAAGGAAGCGGCGGCAATTCACAAGCGGTTTTATCATTATCAGCAATTTTACAACTTTCGTTAACCATGAGGTCGGAATAGCACCAACAACAACAATACAAGTTAATAAAAGGAAGTTGCATCGATTATCGACTGATAATGTCATAAAGAAAGATATTATATATTTAAAAAAACTAAATTTTGAAATTTAAATTTTATATGATTTCGTGATTTTTACATATTAAAAAAAATCATCAATCATCAAAAATATGATTTAAAATAAAAATCAAAATCGCACAACACACGATGATTTTGAATCAAATCATAAAATCACTTTTGTGATTTTATTTCGTGATTTTAAATCACTTGATTTGAAATACTACCCATCACTGTATGTAATTATGGTATAATATGTAATTATGGTATAATATGTAATTATGGTATAATATGTAATTATAGTATAATATGTAATTATGGTGTAATATAATATGTAATTATAGTATAATATGACAAACAGAATTTGAAGCCAGACTTCAGTTTTAATTAATACGGCATAACACTTATGTAACAGGATGAGTTGTCTGTTAGCAGCGTAACGTACGGTAAAACCATCCTTTTGGGAGTTTTAACTCCAATTTCTGCCCTCGTTTGAAGATAAATTCTTAAATTAACATAGCTTCACATTTTACATTTGCAGATAAGGTTTCCAAAAGGCTCATCAGATAACATGAAGGAAAGGCACGCCATAATAAGCGAGGTAGCTAGATAACGCTATGTAACAGATCAATGTCCACATTTTCAGACGTATTTTGAAACCTATGAATTTTTAATTCCACTCGTCGATTTACATAAAAATTAAAACCGACCCCCGCAAGATGTTACATAAGATCTGTAGTCTCAAAATAAATGCCACCCCTTGCGATGAAATTGATCACCATCACTTGCATTAATAATGTTCCATTAGCAATGTATCCATCTTACTTTCCAATTTAATCTCTAATCAAAGGAAACGTAATCAAGTAAAAGTTAGGAACTTAACTCAAGGAAGACATACACAATCGTCTGAAATGACCGTACAGTGAAAACAACTAGGGTAACAAATGGGACTCCCGGAAAATGATAAAGCACAGGAAGTTCAAACGTCGGCATTGAAAAAAAGCAGACGAGTGGAATAATAGCGATGACATTGATGATGATGATTGATGATGATGATTGATGATGACGATGATGATGATCACGACGGTCGCAAAATCATGGGCAGTGTTAAAGAGTTTCGCTTATCGGGGAAATGCAAATGATATCCCAGATTACAAGCAGATGTTTTGTGGATGTGGAGTGAACCAATAAGATGATGAAGATGACGATGATGATGATGATGGCACAAAGAATGGTGAATGCCATCACGTGACTTGATTGGGTGCTTACTCCTCAACGACTGCCTAAGTTACAAAGACAGACACGTTGACAATGATGACATGGCATCTACAGGTTGCATGATGGCGATGATGGTGATGATGGTGATGTTGGTGATTATGGCCATGCATCATGATGAAGGATGAGGCATTGAAAAATAAGCAATGAGGGTGAAAACAATTGGGACTTATAACGTGACAGGTAGCAACTCATCTTCACAATTCAGAATCAATCGATCAAGTATCCCTCTATTTAACTCTGCACTATGTTCATCTTCATCTATCTTCGCTTCCACTGTTCTCATTCCATCACATTCGGACATTAGCACACGAATGCAATGTTAGGACAACAAGACACGTTCAATGAGACAATAGTTTTTAAGACGTTCGGTTGAAACTTCATCATGAAGTCAGGAAAGGAGGTTGATGATGAACTCAAACTCCCACTTTTGGTAGCTTCCCCCGTCGCAAGGACTCAGAGTAACATCGTCTCCACGCGTCTTGTTGGATGCATCGAGGCAAAAACCGCTGGAATGGATCATCGACTTCGTCTTCTGTTGCAATCATTATCATCACCATCGTCATTAAGGTCATCGCCATCAACGGAAACACTCGTATTAAGGCTTAATAAGTAATGAGGCTTTCTGTAAAAAATCTTAATGATGAATATTATTGTTATATTATTATGATTATTATTATTATTATTATTATTATCATTATTATTATTATTGATGGAGAAGGGCATTCGAGATAACCCAAAAGGCGCTCAACAATTTTGCAAGATGGTTAAGGATTAAGGTTGATGGTTAATGATTATAAAGAGCTATTGGCCAACGTGGTTGTAGTGCCATTCCTGGTTTCCTCCCATTTCGTGGCAATCGTAGAGCTGAACTATTCTACCTTCAGAATCCATGCAATGTTCCTCAGTCCGTAGTTCATTCAGTTTGCTCAAACCAAACACCTATCATTCAGGAATTAAAAACATAAAAACATCATCATCACAATCATCATCACCACTGCCCGAGGTAAGAAGCAGAATCATGACTGAAACCACGCAACTGCGTGCAATGATTTAGAGCTTGTTCAATGGTATAATTTGTCAGCTGCCATTGAGGTATTTGTGACTGGGCAGTTTGGTGGTTGGCAAGATTCTTAAATGGATGTGCACTGAATCAACTCTTCACATGAGATCAAATATTTCAGGTAAAAATTCAGAAATTGCAACGATATATTAGCCATCACAAGTTGTTTAAGCAAAGCGTGTCTTATTATTATATTGTTATTATTATACCTCGTATTTATTATCACCATCATCATCATCACCATCGTCTATGTCAATGTTCTTCCCGCCATCCCGACGCACCTGATTGTTGCTCCCTCTCGAGCAATGATACAATCCGAGATTTTGATTCGGTCTCCTAGACAGAGTGTCGAGGCAGAGATCACTTTTTGGGTTCCTGACCTAATGGTGTGAAAGAGCAACTGGTGCTTAAGAAGTAATATTGCCATCCACAAATAACTGTGATAATGAGATTGTGAATGTTGTGACAAGATTAAAAAACATATTAACGATTGTAATTAAAATAAATTATAATAATTAATAATATTATTATAATAACAATTATTATTATTATATAATTATAACCAACCATTAAAAACGAACTAGTCTAATATTATTCATCATGTTAATGGAGTACTGACAAGTTTTTCAATTACATCTCACGTGAATAATCTCGAATGTGACAAATACTTCCATTCAACATTATTATAAATGTAAGATAAACCTGTCCTGTCATTCACTCTCTCTCTCTACCTTTCTTTTCTTCCAAAACTCAATCCTTTCATCCTTTTTACTTACCCGGCAGTCCAACTTTTGCACTAATAATAAACTCAATTATAATCATCATCTGTCTTGATGTCATTAGTTCATTCACTCCTTTGCGTTTCTAGATTTATGACATTCATCTTCTTTACAACTCCATCCAATTCATCATTCGAAGTGATGGATAAGGATGAATCAGTAGTCATTACTGAAAGTTCATAGTCACACTTATCATATATGAAACATATATGACGACAGATATCTTATGCTCACCATGCCATAAGCTTTGCTGTTTTCATCCATGATGAACTGTTCTGGGAAGACATTGACGAGGTACCATTCGAACGACTTGCATTTCAGCTCCTCACGAAGTCTCTTTCTTTCTGACAAGTCACCAGCATCAGATTTCTAAGAAATACATAGGCCGTCATAACGACAGAGATGCTGGCTGAAAATAAAACTGACAAAGATTGTGATTTGATACTGGATTACAAAAGCGATATAATTTATTATTTAATGCCACTATCAGCAAACGAAATTCAAATGAAATGAGCTTAATAGGAGACAGCAGCAGATAATATTACCAAATAATTGCTTTACTAACGATTAAATCCCTTCTGTGGTTATAGAATAATCTCTTATAGTCGTCCATCCAAACTTCTGCCAATCTCTTGGAGTTATAACCATGGCTGTCGGAGTCTGAAAGATCGCTCGCAAAATATTAACCGAGATCATAATGATATACATAAATAATATTTGCTTCACTTTCCAACATTTTTGCCACGTGGTTTATAAATTACGTTACTAGTGTTGCAGGCGATATATGCAGATAATAATACATATTTATACATTATATGTGCATGTAATAACAAACACATTGCCGCCATCTAAAGAATAAGTCGAAACATTTTTCAGAACACCACAGCCTTCTGTCGCACTAAATATCTGTGTTACACGAAAGTGAGCACATGCACACATACCTAATAATGTGAGCCTTCGAGGCTGCAAACTCACGATCAAACACGTAAGGGTGACCTGCCCTAAAAATGTGGCCAACCCTAGAGCACGGGATGAATTCTATTTCCCCGCCGCACATCCACACCTAAAATGAGAAATTACAATATCACTAATAAGATGATGGAATTATTAGCCAACACCTGTTTTACCAACTCATGACAGTTGGTAATATCCTGATGATATATTTTGGATATTATATCAATTGTAAAATAAACATAATTCCTGACAGAAGTAAAGAATAAGAGATGAACCTACTCTGAAAGACATCTCTAGGTTTTCACCTCCCCAGGTGTACATGCCTCTATCATAAGCTCCAACCTTAAAGAAGAACTCCCTGTTCACAGCCAGAAGACCTCCAGCCATTGTAGGAGACCTTCAAATTTCATATCACTTATGATTATTATCTGTCTAAACAAGTTTGTTTTAAATAATTCAGAAATGTTAACTTCCAAAATGTACCCTACTATTTTCATGCCAATTTTTAAATATCTGACTAATAACAATGTAACTTTCAAAAACTACTGACTTGACAGGATCATCACCCCTTCTTTGTCTGTCCTTCTTTGGCACAGTCCTCCAAGTAAAGTGAAGACTCCAGGTAAAACCGCCGATGCTCATTCCCCCGTTCTTTGAGTATTCGAGGGTCTTGTCATCGATATTGTCCACGACGGGGCACAACACGACGTTCGGTTTTTCCTTTAATCGGGCCAGAAGAGGCTCCAGCCTGCAAACAAAGTAATTCCATGTAATGATCTTGATCACTTTCTTGTACACAATAATTTTAAATCAAATTTAATTTAATTTGCAGCTTACCAATGATCAGCAGTTTCACAATGGGCATCCAGGAAAATGACCGCATCCCCCGAGGAAAGTTCCGCACCCCGAGTCTTGGCCCGAATCAATCCGAGCCTTTCGGTCGACCGAAACAGCTTCACTATTCCGTCGGGCCACGTCCGATTGACGTACTCTTCCAACGCAAAACCCAGTTCTGCTAAAGAAGCAACACGTCTTTGTCGACAACATCTTTGCAACATTAATAATAATTATTAACTTCACATCTTATCTCGTGCTTATTTAACACCACTGACTACTCATCATCATTTCATGAATATAAATGAATAATCATTACATAGCTTTGGCTCAAAACCATGACACTCACATCTGGTACTGAAATCATCTACCAAAACAACTTCCAAGAGGTAACTTGGAGGGGACCTGTTAATGACACTGTGGACAGTTCTTAGCAAACCAGATGGAGCCTCGTTGCAGAAGACGATGACTACACTTGCTATTGGAAGATCACTAGTGTAAGACCTGTTCTTGCAGCTGAATATCAAGAAACTCCATGAAGTTGCAACAAATGGACTCGAAACAATATAACTGATGGATAACTATTTAAAATTATATTATGACAATATATATATATTATATTATATACGATTCTAACTTGGAATTATTTGCACTGGTCGTGATGGCACTTGATCATGTCATCTTAACAAAATATTCAAATTTTTACCAGCCACATTTAGTAATATGGAACTTATGCCAATTTAAAATATTAAATTATCAACATTTTAAAGTTAATTTTAGTAAATATTAATATTTTGATCAATTTATTGCAACTGCAGCAGTAACAACTTCAGTAACAATAAAAATAATAATAAGAGCCAAATGTAAATAGAAATAAAAAGCATAAAAATCTAGATAATAATCATTCACTCCATTTGCAATGTAATCTTCAAAATTAAAGTTGAATGAATTGTCCGAATCATCTCTGTTATGCAAAGGACTATAATCAAATAAACAAACAAACAAACAATTCAATTACTAACTTCTAATCAATCAAACTGAATGATTTGCAAAACAAATAATGAATGCAAATTTTTACAAACTCTTCATGTCTCAGGTCAGGAATCCTTCTATCCAGAGCTACTTTCTCACTGGCAATGACATTGTAAAATTCTTTCTTTAGAGAGGCTTCACCTTTCTTCTGTTCCTCTTCAGTCAATAAAACAGGCTCTCCATCTTCTCCCGGACCAGATATATCTTTCGATCTCTGCTGGGCCTTTCGGAACCTCTCCATTCTGAACTCTCTCAGGCCTCTGATGTTCGATTGAAGTACCACATGCTCGTTTGGCTGGATTTGCTCTTGATTGAATTCAGTATTTTTGACCTTGTAACCCATACCACCAGCAAACTCAAGTATGTTATGATTCTCTGAATATAATAGTGTGTACATGAAATAAAAGTACATCACCAATGCACTGATGATTATACAATAAATTTGTCTGCGACAAAATTTAGCACAGTTCATGATGAATTGCAAAGAACTCATCAATGAAACTTGTGATGTATTTTTCTTTTTTACTTTGATGTCAGTCTCTGGAGTTTTCAACTATAAATTAATACCATATAACAACTGTGTTTTCGTAACAAAATTACCGATCTAAGTCCAATTTTAGACGTCCAAAAATCTCGGCACAATTACAATATTGACCAACAAAATAAATTACATAAGCACACTCGTATTCTTAAAAAAATGAGATCAGAACTTTTGAACCTTATATTAGCTTGCAGACGCTATCATCAAAGTGATGAAAAATTAATTTAAACAAAAACTTCTAATCTTTTATTGAATTTTATTATTTATTTTTTTGAAGCTTATAGCTATATAAAATCACTACTCAAACTGAATAACAAAAATAAAAGTTTTGACCTGTCACGCATGAGCGGAGTAGCAAGAACTATCTGTTAGAAAATTGTTAGCCTCAGCACTTCTGCTCTGAGTTTCGATAATTTTCAGTGATGGTTTATAAACATAAATAAAGAATCGAGAATATGGTAATTCGGTGTAAGTTTCATTTTCAGCAGAAATGTTGAACGGAGCGGCACATTTTTCTTCAGGTACGAAAAGTTATAACCGAGTAAGAAATGATTTCCTGTTCGCATTTCGTTAAAATGCTAAATTCTCTTTAATTGCTTTTATTTACTTTAACCAGAAAAAGAAATTTTTGATATTGGTCCTAGCCCTGAATTTGGTCATTCTACTTTACAATTTATTCCTTCTCGCCTCAAATTCGCATATCCTTAATACAAACAAGCGGTGGATTCGTGACGACTTCAAAATAAACCTGTACAAGCGAGTAAATTAGAAACGCAATAATTTACTATTTCGTATTAAATTATTATTATTTCGCTGTGATCGTGATTCCGGGTC
This sequence comes from Whitmania pigra, assembly GCA_021613335.1. Taxonomy (NCBI): domain Eukaryota; kingdom Metazoa; phylum Annelida; class Clitellata; order Hirudinida; family Haemopidae; genus Whitmania; species Whitmania pigra. Next base: position 807,979 of record JAJTWR010000228.1, on the reverse strand, counting down.
TAACATGTCATAACTTTAATTATCGGCAATGAACTTGATGGCATTTACATTTCACTAATTGTAATTTTGTCACATAGGTACTTAGCCAGTGAGCGAAGGGGTGGCGAATCAGTGAACCAATCCGAGTCTTTCCTCGTCCCCAATATAGTTCATTACATATGGTACACCGAGGAACCGAAACCACTCAAGTTCCACCACATGGTAGCCATTTATAGCGTCCACAAAATCATAAAACCATCCGTTATATTCTTTCATACGAATCTACCTCCGCACGGGAAGCATTGGGAAGCTGTTCAGAGGCTCGACAACTTTGTGGTAGAACTTTATTAAATGATTCTTTAAAAATTTGCTGTAATCTCTTTATTTTGTCTCTTTATAATTATAGTGCTTGGAATGAATTGATGAACGAGTGATTTTTGCTGGATTGAGCATTTTGTGAAATTAGGATCTTCTAAATAAGATTAGTATACGTATAACAAAGTCAATATGTAGGACTAGAGTTGTAACCATACGTCATTGAAGAAGATATCATATGCGTTACATAACAAGTAAATCATTATTATTTAGCCCAAGGAATGAAATAGATCACGATTAATCGGTGTGCAATCTTAATTAAATGGTGATTGGTGGATTGATTGAAATACAGGTCAACTTAAGAAACCCACCCCTGACCTTGTTTGGAGAACCGGTTAAACCACCAATGTACTACACAAGTCACTCAAATGTCGACAGGGTCAAAATTTTGACAGAGGTCGGGGGCATTTACCTAGACCTCGATGTCATCGTGACCCGACCTTTTGATGACCTGAGAAGGCAAGTTCAAATTCTGGTTGGACTCGATGGTTTATTGCAATTCACGGATTCATTAACGACAGGTATCCATGTGTCGTAGGGAAGGAACAGTACGATCATGCATGTGGAAGCGTCATCGTCTGCTCAAAACATTCTCCATTTCTTCTTCTTTGGCTCAACTCCTTCTTGGATGACTATCAGATTGATGTCTGGGCATACAACAGCGGAAAGGTTAAGAATAAAAATTCACAACGCCATTATATTAGGATTTTATATTGATTGCAAGCCAGATACAACATATAAACTGATGACCCAATGCAGGTTCCTTTCAACTTAGCAAACCGTTTTCCACACATGGTACACCTGGATGAAAACAAACTCAACAGACCAAACTTTGACGAACTGGATTTTATTTGGGGACCAAAGAAGTTTAATTGGTCTGAGAATTATGCTGTACATACTTGGTGAGTGGATGGGAAATCTATTCCTAAGTCAACAAGTAAAAGATATACGGATGAATTAATATTTAGGTGACATAATTTTTTTCATTCTAGGTACAGATTGTGGAAAGACTTGAGTCCATTTTTTGAAGGCGTAGAACCAGACGAAAGTAACATCAAGTCCTGGAACTCCACCTATGGGGAGATGGTACGAAGCATTTTGTATGGCCATCGGAGACTCCTCGATGCTGACTGACTGTTAAAATATTCCTGGTTTATAAATATGGAATTTAAAAAAAGAATATAAAATTGGAATCAATTCGCTACTGAAAAAGATATTCACGATATTCTTTACTGTCAGCATTAATCAGCTAAACGATGATACAATCTCGATGCAAAACAGAATTGTGACTATGTATTGAAGTTAAAATATGTAATGAAGTTATGATATGTGTTGATGTTAAGATATGAACAGAAGTTTATAAAATATCTGAAGAGCGAGGATTTTAAAATCAGCCGAGGTAGGAGCACATATTTTATGTTTACATAAATAATAATAATGCGACGGTAAAATGTAGTACTGGTGGATATGCGGCAAACGATTAATTTCACGATACATGGTATATTCACATAAGTAAAGCAGCAAAGACACCTTTAATCAAATTTGTAGAAAATTATATTATTATTATTATATTGTGAAAATTATTATAATGTGAAATAAATATTCAGGTCGGAAGCTTTCCCAATTTATTGGAGCTGCATTATGATCAATAAATAAATCAATAAATTATCAATTACATGGATTTAGAAACATTTCAAGTTGACATGGGTAGGGGCATTGCGCTATGCCTAACATTGAGATTCATATTTTATTGTCATCATCATCATCATCATCCTCACCATTTTTATGGATTATGAAGCAGGCCTCAATAACGTATTATCGATGAATTATTAACAGTGTCATGTTAATTACATGATAATAAAAACATTCTGTTATATTATGAATAAAATATGATATTATGACTATTTATTTAATTAATTATATAAGCATATATTTTAAGTGCCACAATGTCCAGGATGTAAAAGGCTCTATAGCGACCGATTAAATTATGATATTTTGATTAAATTCCGATATTATGATTAAATTATAGCAGGAGTTTTAAAAATTCGTTCATTCCTTAAGAAGCATTAAAAGCGACCGCGCTGAAGAACCTCCATAAAAACTTATTGGTTTCTGGGTACGAATCATGTATTTTCCCTTCGTTTATTTTTCACAATTTATCATAATTATTTATTATTATTAATAGCAATTATATTGTTTTTTGTAATTACATTTACATTATATCTATAATGAAATTTATTATGATTTTTTTTTATTGTTGTTGTTGATGTTGCTAATTTACACATGCACTTGTTTGTAATGAAGTTATTATTCTAAAAAATTATATTTTTCATCATTTATTTTTATATTTCTTGTTAGTTTCCTTATTAATAATCCCATTTGTTTCTCATCGCGATACGAAAGACTTGGTTTAGTCAGTTTGCGAATAAGTCTGTTAAGTGAGACGGATGCTACGAAATCCTGTTTGTGGATGACGAAGACGATTACGATGACGATGACGATGACGATGATGATGACGATGACGATGACGACGACGACGACGACGACGACGCTGATGACGACGACGCTGATGATGATGATGATGATGATGATGATGATGATGATGATGATGATGATGATGATGATGATGATGATGATGATGATGATGATGATGATGATGATGATGATGATGATGATGATGATGATGATGATGATGATGATGATATGATGATGATGATGATGATGATGATGATGATGATGATGATGATGATGATGATGATGATGATGATGATGATGATGATGATGATGATGATGATGATGATGATGATGATGATGATGATGATGATGCTGATGATGATGATGATGATGATGATGATGATGATGATGATGATATGATGATGATGATGATGATGATGATGATGATGATGATGATGATGACGATGATGATGATGATGATGATGATGATGATGATGATGATGATGATGATGATGATGATGATGACGATGACGACGACGACGATGATGATGATGATGATGATGATGATGATGATGATTGATGATGATGATGACGATGACGACGACGATGATGATGATGAAGATAACGGTGACAATGACGATGATGATGTTGATGAAATCAACGGTGACGATGATGATTGTGATGATGGCGGTGATGACGGCTACGAAGAAGATGGTGCGCAACCTCGCAATAATCGACCGGACGGTAATTATCGTAAAAGACAAAAAATCTCCATCAATAGACGACGGAGTCGATGACGACGATGCGATGATGGCCACCATGACGTCACTTCCAGTATACGTGCACATGCGCGCCTCGGTGTGTTAACGTCCTGTGGTCGGTCTGGGCAATAAAATGACCGGTGCAAAATTTAAAGCCCGGTGGCCATTTAAGCTTGGCTGTCGTGAAAAAGTATAAAAAACAAACTCAAATACCTCGGCTTGTTTTCAGCACGACGGTGGCTTCGTTCTTTCAACCATCCATCCATCTATCCATCCATCCATCCATCCATTCATATATCCATCCATCCATCCATCCATCCATCCATTCATATATCCATCCATCCATCCATCCATCAGAAAGGTCGTGCATATATCAATTCATCTTTCGTTGGCCTATCTATCAGTCCATCCATAGATCGCGTATTAATTCATTCTCCAATTTATTAATTCACCCGTCATCCCGCGCAAGCATCGATCATTTTCCATCAATATTTTATTGTTAACGCTCGTATTTTCCTTATTATCGTCATCACCATAATACCTTTGAATTAAAGCGGTTAATCTGATTAATAATTTACAACTTTTATAAATCAGTATTTATTGGTATTGTTCATAGTCAGTTAAGCATTGTGACAATGTAATTGATTCCAAAGCTTACATTTGCATATTTGTAGCTTATTAATGCCAGCATACATTACATATTTACATGTTATTCTTATTCTCTGTTATTTTCACAAGATTAAATTTCATTTCATTCATTCTAAGTATTGCATGGTAATAAATATTATATGTAATATGATATATATAAAAAATAATAAAATATTGCAATGGAAAGCGTTTATATTTGTATAATATAATATTTATATTTAAAGTTAATAGTTTATTATAATTAATATGTATTAATTAGAAAATTAAACTTTCCAATAATCTTAAAACAAGACTTAAACCGCAATTTATCTTGGAGATATGTTTTCCTGTAATTGATAAAATAATACCGCTCAATTGATTCTCACTGACTTTCACTGTCACAGTCAGTCAGACACTGAGAGAACGAGGCAACTAGGGACAGCATTTGTATGTGGGTAGTCATAACTTGAGCGATAAAAGGTGATATTAAGTTCGATACTCTCACTTCCACGGGGAGATAGTGCCCGCTGAAATGACGACGACGACGACGCTGACGATGGAAATGGAAGTGGAATGATGACGGAAAATAGTGAAACTGAGTGAGAGGAATGGAGGGAGGGTCGCCATTTTGAAAATGGCCGACCGAGAAATGAAAAGCTTGGGTCGGACGGTGCAGGTAGTAAAAAATTGATGTGCGGAATAAAAAATTAACGACGTAGTAAAGTTTGAACGCAGCCTCGGTGCTCACGTGATGCGGCCGCAGGAAGTGCGTCCGTGCGCGCCTTCTCCGACGTCCGTGTGCCCTCCGCATGACCGGAAATAAAATCGGTAAATTGGATTCCTACGCTGTTCGAGCGAGGCGGAGGAGTTAGGGAGTTATGCGGCTCCTGTGCCTAGTACCCATTCCGACCTGTCGCCGATAACAGGTAATCAACGCTGTCGAAGGTTGTCGGCTTCTACGGCGGCAGAGGCGTTTGAAGGGAAACCGCAAGAGCGACACGAGAAACATTTATGAGTGAAAAAGTTATGGCCTGCGACGATTTGGCGAAAAAATGGCGGCTCATACTGTAGAGCTTAATTCGTGTCGTAAAAAAAGCGCATTAGATCGTAAATATTTTACGATTCCATCGCATAAACTTCTCAATGGCGGACTTGATGAGCAGACGGACTGCGAACAGTGATTTGGAATTTCCAACGAGGCCTCCAAACTGGAAATTGAAAATTCCGAACCTTCATGTCGTTTAAAAATAGAAAATCCATGACTTGAAATATGGAAAAGAAAT